>VWYK01044766.1:2684-22609 GCA_013399775.1 Semnornis frantzii | reverse complement strand
CACCCCCAAGCAGAGCCTGGCACCCTCATCCTGACCCACAGCCCTCAGTTATTGATAGACATTGCTCAGATCCCCTCTCAGCTTTCTCTCCAGGCTAAGCAGCCCCAGGGCTCTCAGCCTTTCTCCCCAGCAGAGATGTACCAGGCCCTTCAGCATCCTCATAGCCTCCATTAGACTCTCCCCAGCAGGTCTCTGTCCCTCTTGAACTGCAGAGCTCAAACCTGGCCCAAGTATTCCAGCTGTGATCTCACCAGGTCTGATCAGAGGGGCAGGAGAACCTCCCTAACCCTCCTGCCCACTTTCCTTGCTGCACCTCAGGATGCCATCACAGAATGTGACTCTGCAAAGCATCTGCAGCCCTCCCTGCCCCGCTCTCTCAATGACCCCCTTGTTGCTTCCCCCTTTCTTCACACCATGCTCCTGCCCAGGTGGCCTTTGCTTGTGGCCTGGCAGGACCAGACAATGCCCCTCATTGTTGCTTGGATGCTGTTGATGCCAGCTCTTTGCTCCCTGGCAAGCTCTCTGCTGTTTCCAGCTCGTTTCACCAAACCTTTTCCTCCCTTTTCCTGTCCCCCTGTGATGTTTCTCCATGCTCATGTGAACTGATTCCCCCTCTGCTCCTTGGGTTCATGCCTGGAGAGGTGCTGGCTGCCAACCCTTGGATGCCATCCTCCTCTAATTGGCTTTGTGATCCTTGCAGTCTAGATTTGCCCATCCCACTGGTGCCTGTGCCAGGAGGTGCTGCCATGGAAAATACAACTGGCAGTACTGCTGAGGTCACAGAGCATGGTATGGGTTGGAAGGAACCTCCAGAGACCACCTGGTCTGACCCCCCTGCTCCAGCAGGGCATCCACAGCATCTTGCCCAGGAGCACAATGCCCAGGGGAGGTTGGAAGCTCTCCACAGATGGAGACTCCACAACCTCTCTGGGCAGCCTGCTCCAGGCCTTTAGCACACTCACAACAACTTTCTCCTCTTGGTCAGGTGGAACCTCCCCGGTTCCAGTTTGTGCCCATTGCCCCTTGTCCTGTCTCTGAGCAGAGCCTGGCCCCAACCTCTTGCCCCCCACAGCTCTTTCTGAGCATTGCTCAGCTCCCCTCTGGGGCTGCTCTTCTGCAGACTCTCAGCCCCTGGGCTCTCAGCCTTTGCTCCTCACAGAGCTGCTCCAGGCCCCTCAGCAACTCTGCAGCCTGCCCTGGACTCCAACAGCTTCTTGTCTCTCTGGACCTGGAGATTCATAGAATGGTTTAGATTGGAAGGGACCTTAAAGATCAGAGATGGAGCCACTTGATTCCTATCCCTTTCTGCTGCCTTCTGTTGCTCACAGGTGTTGCCTCCTGCAGCTGGCAGGATGCTCTGCCTGTGATCAGCACAAGCTACTGCCCCCCAGCCACCAGCAGCGTGCCTCAGGGAACAGTTCAGCTTCTGCTGTTGTAGGCCGAGGGGTGCTGTGAGGCACTGGGGTGTGGGTGTGCAAGCCCCTGCAGACTGAGACAGAGGAGGGCCAGCAGGGTCTGTACTGCTCTGAAGCACCAGGAGGGGGATTTATGGGTCTGTCAAAATCAGCCTTTGCAAACTTTGTTGAGTTTCAGCCATATCCTCTCTTCCCTGGGTGCCCCTGCCCTGGCAGGGGAGTTGGACTGGATGATCTCTGGAGGTCCCTTCCAACCCCTACCTTTCTGTGGTTCCTGTACTCACAGCTGCACATGTTAGCATCCCTAGAAGGAAATCACACCAGTAAGCCTCTGGTGATACACAGCATGGTGAGTGTTTGGTGAGTGGAGTTTCTTTAACCAACTGAAAAGTGCGCTCCTGCATTGCACCTCACTTCCTCAGGACAAGACAAACCCTGCTGGAGCTCAGTGAGAGGGGGATATAAAAACTGGGGCTGGAGGTGGGGGAATAGAAGTGGTGGGACTGGAATATTTCTTTTTTGAGGAAAGGCTGAGAGCCCTGGGGCTGCTTTGTCTGGAGAGGAGAAGGCTGAGAGGGGACCTGAGCAATGTCTGTCAATATCTGAGGGGTAGGGGGCAGGATGAAGGTGCCAGGCTCTGCTTGGGGGTGCCCAGGGCCAGCACAAGGACCAAGAGGGCTCAGCTGGAAGCCAGGAAGTTGCAGCTCAGCATGAGGAGAAAGTTGTTTGGTGTGAGGGTGCTGGAGGCCTGGAGCAGGCTGCCCAGCGAGGTTGTGGAGTCTCCTGCTCTGGAGCCTTTCCAAGCCCCCCTGGATGTGTTCCTGGGTGCCCCTGCTCTGGCAGGGGTTTGGACTGGCTGCTTTCTGGATGTTCCTTCCAACCCCTAATGTTCTGTGATTCTGTGATCTGCTTCTGGCCCGTTCTTGGCCATCTGGGCACTGACAAGGAAAAGCCCCAAGTGCTTTCCCAGCTCTGCTGCTTTTGGAGCCTGTCTGCTCAGCCTGGGGGGTTCTGCCAAGCAGAGAAGCTCCCAGGCCTGAGGATGGGAGGGCCCAGGGGCTGTGGATGTTTGAGCTGGTGAGATCCTGATGGATGGACACTGAGCTGGGATGGGTTGCAAACAGTCTGGGCTTTGCACAGCTCCCTGCTTGAGGCTGCCTCACACTGCAAACAGCAGGAGGCTGGGAGGATTCTCCAGCATTTCACAAGCCCAGAATCCTCCCCCTCCTTTTTTGGGGGCAGGCTGTTTTATTTTTTCCCTAATCTGTTCTTAATTCTCCTGTTGCTGTTCTCTGCTTGCACCTTGGGCTGCAGTTAGCCACAGAAGACCTTCCCCCTGCACTGCTGCTACTCTCTGCTGTGCTCCCCACCTGCACTCGCT
Source organism: Semnornis frantzii (assembly GCA_013399775.1). Taxonomy (NCBI): domain Eukaryota; kingdom Metazoa; phylum Chordata; class Aves; order Piciformes; family Ramphastidae; genus Semnornis; species Semnornis frantzii. Next base: position 19,813 of record VWYK01044766.1, on the reverse strand, counting down.
GTGTGATCCATGATTCCTTTGCCCTTGCACGGTGATGCTCCCAGGGAAGGAGCACAGAGCAGCTCCTTATGTAACATCAGCAGCCACACGGCGCAGCAGGAGCTCGGCGCAGGCTGCAGGATTGAGGCCATCGCTGCTGCTGCTGCCTCGGCCTCTGGAGTGAGCACAGGAGCTGCTGTGTGCTGCAGGGCTGCTGTGCAGGGTGGAGGGGATGTCATCGTGTACGGCCTAGGTTGGAAGGGACCTCAGGGATCAGCTGCTCCAACCCCCTGCCATGGGCAGGGACACCTCTCAGCTAGACTTGGGTGCTCGAGGCCTCATCCAGCTTGGCCTTGAACACCTCCAGCTGTTCCACAGCCTCCCTGGACAACCCATGCCAGAGTCTCAGCACCTTCACACTGCAGAATTTCTTCCTCAGCTCCACTCTAACCCTGCTCTGCCTCAGCTCCAAACCATTCCTCCTTGGCCTGGCTCAGACACCCTCAGCAAAAGTTCCTCTGCAGCCTTCCTTCAGGATCGCTTCAGCTCTTGGCAGGCAGCTCTGAGGTCCTACTGGAGTCTTCTCATCAGCAAGGTTTGAAGAAGCCTTCTCAGGGTCTCATCCTTTGTATGCAGCAGTTTTGTGCTATCTGTGTCCCGTGCCTTGTGCAAAGGGCATGAGGAGCTGTTGACTCTGTGCCAACTGGGTGGGCACTGAGCAGAGCACACCCTGGATCGGGTTACTCTCTGCTCCAGCCCCACTGAGCCCAGAAGGCTCTGGGTTGAGTCCTGTGCCCACTGTGGGGGGATTAAAGGCCTGATCCCCCCAGCTGTGGGCTGGACCATGCTGGCTGATTTGACAGAGCAGCAACAGAGGCAGAGCTTCACTCCACAGTTTTGTTGAGTGAGGGCTTGGCAGCTACTCTGCTCTGCTTGGCACAGCAGGGCTGGGGTTGGTGGTGGGAAGCAGGGGCTGCTTCTCCTCCTGCTGTGGGAAAGACTGGCCGGCTGAAGCCTGCTGCCATCAGTTGGTACAGTGGCAAGGGGAACCTCTACTGGACTTCAGCTGAGGAATGCTGAGGTGATCTCTGGACCACAGCCCAGGAGCACAGCCCCTTACGTCTGGAGGAGCAAGTCCCCTGCCCTTGAGAGATGTTTTCTGCACACAGGGCCTCACAGAATCCCAGCAGGGTGGGGCTGGAAGTGACCTCTGGAGATCCAACCCCCCTGCTCCAGCAGGGCATCCACAGCAGCTTGCCCAGGAGCACAATGCCCAGGGTGGGCTGGAAGCTCTCCACAGAAGGAGACTCCACAACCTCTCTGGGCAGCCTGCTCCAGGCCTCCAGCACACTCACAACAAACAACTTTCTTCTCCTGATCTAGTGGAACCTCCTGGGTTCCAGTTCGTGTCCATTCCCCCTTATCCTATCCATGGGCACTATTGACAAGAGTCAGGCCTCAGCCTCTTGCTCCCCACAGCTCCTTTAGTTCTTGCTGAGCATTGCTCAGCTCCCCTCTGGGGCTGCTCTTCTGCAGGCTCTCAGCCCCAGGGCTCTCAGCCTTTGCTCCTCACAGAGCTGCTCCAGGCCCCTCAGCAGCTCTGCAGCCTGCCCTGGACTCTCCCCAGCAGTTCCCTGTCCCTCCTTCACTGGGAGTCCAGAACTGGGCCCAGGACTTCCCTGGGAGGGTTCCAGCTCAGATGCTCTAAGCATGCCTGCGCTTTGGCCAAGAAGGGTGGAACCAGATGATCTTTCAGGTCCAACCTGTGATTCTGAGCTGTCTCAGGAGCTCTTGAGCTCTGGCTTGTCTGGATGCAGTTGTGTCTTCCTACTACACTGTCCTGGGCACCTTGGCTGCCCCAGGGCTGTGCAGTGGGACTGAGCACCAGACCCAAGCAGTGCCTGAGGCAAGCAGAACCTTTTCTTCTTCCAGTATTTCTCCAGGCCCCTTTGGCCAGGGTTTAGGTGAGGGGAAGGCATGGTCCAGGAGCAGCTCAAGGCTCAAGCCTGCAGTCTTGCTTATTCCTTTAGCCAGTCTCACTCTCCAGGAGTGATTCCAGCTGCTGGTGTGGGCAGTTGCCTCCTATGGGTTCAACTCTGAACTCTCCCCTTTCAAGAAGGAGGCAACCTTCTTGGTTGGACGTGTCTGAACAGCTCCACAACTGGGCAAGTGGTGCTGGAGCAGCTGCCTTGGCCAAGCAACCTTGTGCTGATGGGGGGACCTTAGAGCTGCCTGCCAAGAGCTGCAGGGATCCTGCAGGAAGACTGCAGAGAGACTTAGCCTGATGGTTTCTGAGCCAGGCCAAGGGAGAATGGTTTGGAACTGAGAAAGAAGTTCTTCAGTGTGAGGCTGCTGAGACTCTGGAGTGGGTTGCCCAGGGAGGCTGTGGCTGCCTCCTCCCTGGAGGTGTTCAAGGCCTTGAGCACCCAAATCTAGTTGAGAGCTGTCCCTGCCTGTGGCATGGGGGTTGCAGCAGATGCTCTCTGAGGTCCCTTCCAACCTGAGCTGTTCTGTGATCCTGCCCTTTGGCTTATCTTCTGCAGAGTGGGTGCAGTCAAGCAGCTGGTGAGCCCTGCTGTGCCACGAAAGGCCAGTCTGCCCTCGACTCTTGCCATGCCATGTATCCACTGTGGTGTCAGAAATCCCCCTCCCTGTGTGGGTGACAGGTGGGGGAGGGATGATCCAAGTCATTCCTGCTCTGCTGCACCTGCTGAGATTAGCTTCAGTTGTCATTTGGGTAGCTCTTAGAGCTGGAGTGAGAATAAAGTCAGCCTGGATGGTCCCTTGCTGTCCAGGAGTGGTGCACTGCTGACTTAAGTGCTCTACCTGGCTGAGGTAAGACTGAGACAGTTGAGACTGTGCAGCCTGGAAAAGAGAAGGCTCCAGGGAGACCTTAGAGCAGCCTTCCAGTAGCTAAAGGGGCTCGGGCTCCAGGATAGCTGGGGAGGGACTTTGACAAGAGCTTGGAGTGCCCACAGGAGAACCTCTGTGGTGCAGGAGGGCGAAGCCCCACAGCTGGGTCCGCACACCCACTCCCTTGCTGCCTGGACCTGTGTGCAGCTAAGGGATGCTTCTTATTTGAATGTTGAAGCCAAGCAAGTCTCAGCTGTGAGTGGTTTTTAGATCAGATCTCAGCAGCCTGACAGGGATTTTCATGGGCTGGGAGCACTGGGAGGGTGTTGGCAGCTCCTGGAATGGGGTCAGTGTATCTGGGTGTTATTTTTAGGCACCGAAAGCTCCCAAGTGTGTTCATTTCTCAGCTGGCACAGAAAAAGGCTGGGGAGGAAAAGCAGTTTGGAACCCTGAAAATTATAACAGAGTTCTGGCTGGCTGCTGGTTTGCAGTGCAGGCTGCAGGAGGGTCAGCAAGTCACAGGGCAAGGTCCTGCAGCTGAGGCAGGCCAAGTCCAGGCACAAATACAGGCTGGGTGCAGAGGGGGCTGAGAGCAGCCCTGCAGAAAAAGCCTTGGGGGTGTTGGTTGCTGAGCAGCTGCCCAGGAGCCAGCAGTGCCCTCCTGCAGCTCAGCAGTGTGGGCAGCAGGGCAGGAGAGGGGACTGTGCCCCTTGGCTCTGCTCTACTCAGACCTCACCTCTGATCCTGCCTCCAGTGCTGCTGTCCCCAGCAGAAGGAGGACACAGAGCTGCGGGAGTGAGGCCAGAGGAGGTCACAAAGAAGGGCAGAGGGAAGGAGAACCTCCACTGTGGGGACAGGCTGAGAGAGTTTGGACTGTTCAGCCTGGGGAGGAGAAGGCTTCAGGGACACCTCAGAGCTGCCTGCCAAGAGCTGAAGGGATCCTGCAGGAAGGCTGCAGAGGAACTTTTGCTGAGCCAGGTCAAGGGGGAATGGTTTGGAGCTGAGGCAGAGCAGAGTTAGCTGGAGCCCAACTCCCCCAGCCTGGCCTCCCAGCAGAGGGGTCCCAGTCCTCTCCTCATGGCTGTGGCTTCCTCTGGCCCTGCCCCAACACAAGAGTCCCTTGAAGGTTCTCCCTGTGGCTCAATCCATTTGCCTGTTCTCAGGTTGGCTGTGAAGGATTAATGTGCTCTTTGGAGGTGGATGGGTTGATGGGACTCAAACTGTTGTACCTGGAAAACAGCGAGTGGCTTCCCATCCCCATGGGGTGTCAGAATTCCCTCAGGATGAGTTAAAGGTTGTATCTGAGTGTACCTTGGTCTCTTAGGACACTGGAGGCTTTCACCCAGCACTGCTGAATGATTCCTCAGCTCAGCCCTGAGAGGCTGAGAAACTCCACGGACAGGGCCATGGCTTGCCCCTGGTCGTCTTTTCTCCTGGGGGCTCCGGTGGGACTTTATTCCCCAGCATCCCATTGCTCTGCCCTTCTGGAGCTCAGGGCTGCTGCCAGTCCCCGCTGGTGCTTTGCTGCATGCTGCCGGCCCAGACGCTGCAGCAGGAGCAGGTTGCCCTCTCCTGGCACTCTCTTTCCATGAAGCCTCTCTCCTGCTGGTGCTCGGCAGAACTCGAGTCTCCTCAGCTCTTGCAGACATATGTCCCTGCAGAGAGCCCCGTGTGGAGGTTGCTGAAGGTCTTTATTTGCCTGTAGCCGATTCTGCAAGCGACTTCCCGAGGGTGACCTCCAGGAGAGGGCTTGGGCAGGCAGACCCTGCTCTCCACCGGGGCAGCAGAGTCAACTCTTTTGATGTGGCTGCTAGGAGCTGTGGCTCCTCTACCCAGCATGTCAGCTCCTTCCTGGACCCAGGTGTGCTCAGGCTGCTCACTGCATGTGGTGCCATGGGGACCCCAAAACACCTTCTGTGTGGAGCCATGGGGGTGGCAATGGCTGATCCAAGTGGATGGTGCTGGCATCTTGTGGTGCTTCCTGCTCTTCTCATTTCCTGCCAGCCCTGCAGTCAGCTCTGGCACCCACAGATGCTCCTCTGGGACATCTCCCTGCATGCAACCAGGCCAGTTCAGAATTCTTGCTGAGCTGAGGAGGCTTTCAGATTAATTTGTCTCCCCTGGAAGTGTAGCTCAGGATGGTTTGGTGCCACTTCTGTTCTGCTCAGCGTTTTACTGTGTTTGAAAAAAACCTCTCTTGTGTGGTTAAGTTCTGAGCTCTCCATTGGCTCCATCAGCAAGAGGTGGGATCCATGGAGAGCTTCTTCTGCCAGGAGGCACTGGAGGGGCTTCTCCTGGGGGTCTCAGCCCTGCTGGCCTGAGCACAATGTGTCCCCTACCCCTCAGGAAGGGCCTGGGGACCCCCTTGTTGGGAAGGGAGTGGAGGTCAGCAGGAATTGGGGCTTTAGTCAAAGTGATCACAGAGCCACAGAACATTAGAGGCTGCAAGGGACCTCTAGAGAGCAGGCAGCCTAACCCCCTGCCAGAGCAGGGGCACCCAGGGCAGGGCACACAGGAACACATCTGGGGGGGGCTAGGAAAGGCTCCAGAGCAGGAGACTCCACAACCTCTCTGGGCAGCCTGCTCCAGGTCTCCAGCACCCTCACAGGGACAAACTTTCCCCTCTTGTTCCCCTGATACCTCCTCTGCTCCAGCTGGCACCCAGTGCCCCCTGTGCTGCCCTTGGGCATCCCTGGGCACAGCCTGGCTGGGTCCTCCCAACACTGCCCTGCACATCTTTAGCACAGCACTGAGGGCAGCCCTCAGGCTCCTCTGCTGCCAGCTCCCAGCCCCAGCTCCCTCAGCCTGGTCTCACAGGAGATGTTCACTGCCTGCAGCAGCTTGGGGGCTCTGGGCTGGACTCTCTGCAGCACTTCCCTGAGCTCCTTCTTGAGCTGAGGGGCCCAGAACTGGACACAAGATTGCAGCTGTGGCCTCAGCAGGGCAGAGCAGAGGGGCAGGAGAACCTCTCTGACCTGTTCACCACAGCCCTTCTAACCCACCCCAGGACACCGTTGGCCTTCTTGCCCCCAAGGGCACATTGCTGACCCACAGGCATCCTTCTGTCCACCAGGACCCACTGGTACTTTTCCCCTACCCTGCTCTCCAACAGCTCAGTCACCAGCCTGTCCCAGTCCATGGAATTGTTCTTCCACAGATGCCAGACTGCACTTGCCCTTGTTGGATTTCATTCAGTTGCTCCCCCTTAGTTCTCCAGCCTGGCCAGGCCTGGCTGAATAGCAGCACAGCCTGAGGGCTGTCACCACTGCTCCCAGTTTGGTGTCATCAGCAAATTTGCTCTCAGTGCCCTCTGTGCCCTCAGCCAGGTCAGTGATAAATAAATACATTGGTGTGCTGGCTGCAGCCAGAGCAGGGAGAGCAGCAGCACAGGGAGGGCATTCTGCCCCTTTGCTCTGCTCAGACCTTACTTGGAGCACTGCCTCCAGCTCTGAGAACCCAGCACAAGGACATCAAACTGCTGAAGCAGATCCAGAGGAGGCCACAAAGATGATCAGAGGCTGGAGTAGCTCTGCTGTGGGGACAGGCTGGGAGAGTTGGGGCTGTGCAAGTTGGAGAAGAGGAGGGTCAGGGCAGACCTTAGAGCAGCCTTCCAGTGCCTGAAGGGTCTCTGGGAGGTCTAGGGAGGGAGTTTTGACAAGGGCTGGGAGTGCCAGGATGAGGGATGATGGATTGGAGCTTGAGGAGGGCAGACTGAGAGTGGAGATGAGGAAGAAATTCCTGAGAGTGAGGGTGGGGAGACACTGGCACAGGTTGCCCAGGGAGGCTGTGGCTGCCTCCTCCCTAGAGGTGTTCAAGACCAGGCTGGACGAGACCTTGAGCACCCTGGGCTGGTGGGAGATGTCCCTGCCCATGGCTGGAGGCTGCCACTGAGCGATTTTTGTGGTTCCTTCCAACCCAAACAATTCTGTGAATCTCTGAATGTCAGCAACAGCCCAGGTTGTGCTGTGAGAACAACCAACCCCAGTGCCCTGCATGAAGGACACTGCTTAAAACCTCCTTGGCTTGGACACCTCCTCCTGCAGCACCCAGCAGCCTCCTTCAACAGTCTGAGCAACCTTTTTGTCCCCTCCATCCTCTCCAATGTCTGCACCATCACCTTACACCGTCAGCACCTTCTTTTCTCTGCCTCTCTTGTATCAAAGGGCTCCTAACAGAGTCTTTGCCCATGTCAGACACAGGATGAGTGCTGCTGCCCACTGTGTGCCAGCTCACTGCTTTGTCCCCCATGCTAAATATAACTGCCTTCAGCAAGGCTGCAGCAGCAGCAGCTGAAGGTCCTCTCTGCACCTTCAGGGGAGAGCCATGAGCTGGGGCTTTATCACCCTGCCATGCCCTTCTCGTTGCCTCCTCATTGCCTCCTTGCTGCTCCTTGACACCCTGCCCAGCTTTAGCTGGACCTGAAGGTTCAAGCTTCTCAGAAATGAGGTGCTGCCAGAGGGAGAGGACCTCCCTAAAGAGATCAGCTTCAAACTGGCTCCTTAAAGTGGGATTTTTAGTTGAAGCTCCATATGTCCTACCTGAAGTCAACACCAGGCAGCTGGTTCTTCATCACCAGAAGCAGCAGCCCCACCCAGGGGATGTCAGCACAGCACTTCTGGATGTGGTGAGCACTTGGTGGAGGCAGATTGTGCCTGGCCTCTATTGCAGCTGAACTCATTCTGTGGTCCTGTGCTGTGCCCTGCAGGGCCTGAGCAGCAGCTTTGCTGTCAGGGTGCTGATGGAGGACCCAGGGGGCAGCTTCCTCAGCTCCCCAGAAAGGTTTGAATTCTTCTTGCAGATGACACCAAGCTGGGCACGAGTGTGGATCTGTTAGGGGACAGGAGGCTCTGCAGAGGGACCTGCACAGGCTGGACAGATGGGCACAGTGCAGTGCTGGAGATTTAATGAGTCCAGGTGCCAGGTTCTGCACTTTGGCCACCACAACCCCATGCAGGCTGGGGACAGTGTGGCTGGAGAGCAGCCAGGCAGAGAGGGACCTGAGGGTACTGACTGTCAGCTGAACATGAGCCTGCAGCGTGTCCAGGTGGCCAAGAAGGCCAATGGCATCCTGGCCTGGATCAGGAACAGTGTGGCCAGCAGGATCAGGGAGGTTATTCTGCCCTGTGCCCAGCACTGCTGAGGCCACACCTCGAGTCCTGTGTCCAGTTCTGGGCCCCTCAGTTTAAGAAAGATGTTGAGGTGCTGAACGTGCCCAGAGAAGGGCAGCAAGGCTGGGGAGGGGGCTGGAGCGCAGCCCTGTGAGGAGAGGCTGAGGCAGCTGGGGCTGTGCAGCCTGCAGAAGAGGAGGCTCAGGGCAGACCTCATTGCTCTCTGCAGCTACCTGAAGGGAGGTTGTGACCAGCTGGGCTTGGGCTCTGCTGCCAGGCACCCAAGGACAGAAGAAGAGGACACAGCCTCAAGCTGTGCCAGGGCAGGTTCAGGCTGGATCTTAGGAAGAAGTTCTTCACAGCAAGAGTGATTGGCATGGCCAGGGAGATGGTGGAGTCACTGTGCCTGGAGGTGTTTAAAAGGAGGCTGCATGAGGCACTTAGTGCCAGGGGTTAGTTAATGAGAAGGTGTTAGGGGATAGGTTGGACTCGATGGTCTCAGAGGTCTTTTCCAACCTGGCTCATTCAGTGATTCTGTGGTTGCCTTCATTCCTATCTGGAGGGTGAGTTGGTCATCAGCAGAAGACTGTTCTGTAGCTTGCCAACTCCCCATGGGACTGGAGGGGGTAAACCAGGTGCAGCCCCTGGGTGTTTGCTGTCACTCCAGCAGAGCTTCTCCAGTGCGACAAAACAAAAGCAGGCAGGAGAGAAATGCAAAGGGAGAGGGAGGTTGTTGGCCAGAGCTCATGCTGGGCCTGCAGGGATCTGTTTCTCTGGAGACAACCTTCCTGCCTGACCTTGGACAAGCTGCCTTGCTCCTGGCTGTCCCTGGTTGGAGCTTCCCAGCCCAGGGGGACTGTAAGCTGGGGCTGAATCCGCTGTGCCATTGCACATGCTTTTTTGCTGGAGATATCCAGAGGGTGAAACATCTCAGCTGGGAGGAAAAACAAATCCCTCCAGTTGTAAGTGGCTGCAGTTCTGATGTTTTGGGTTTTTTTCTGCAGGCTTCAGAGGCGTGGAAGGGGCTGGGAGGGTGGTGGATGTGTCCTTCCCTGAGTGGCATCATGTCTGCAGGGCAGAGCTTCAGCTCTGTTGTCTCCAACTCTGCTTTTGAACCCAGCAACTGTGGAAAACAGGAAGAAATTCTTGAGAGTGAGGGTGGGGAGACACTGGCACAGGTTGCCCGGGGAGGTTGTGAATGTCCCTTCCCTGGAGGTTTTCAAGGTCAGGCTGGATGAGAGCTTGAGCTGGTGGGAGATGTCCCTGCCCATGGCAAGGGGCGCCAGCTTTGAGGTCCTTTCCAACCCAACCCATCCTATGTATCAGAAAAGTGATGATGTCAGGGGCTGAGGTGTGCCTGAGGGCATTCACAGAGTTGCTCCTGGAGCTGTGTGCTGCCAGGCTGGTGACATCTTACTGCCAGGGACTGAAAGTAAGGACAGAAAACAACCTAGGGGAGAAGGGAATTGAGAAAGGATTCTGCAGAGAAATCAGAGAATTCAGAGAGAGGATTCAGTAGAAAAAGACCTGAGGGTGCTGGTTGGCAGCAGCTGAAGCTGAGCCAAGGTGAGCCCAGCCACCAGCAATGGTGTGGCCAGCAGGAACAGAGAAGTTGTCTTTCCAAATCCTGGGGTCAGTTTTGGGTCCCTCACTCCAAGGACATTGAGGGACTGCAGCAGGGACAGAGAAGGACAACAAAGCTGGGGAAGGGTCTGGAGAACAGGGCTGGGGAGGGGCAGCTGAGAGACCTGGGGGTGTGCAGTGTGGAGAGGAGGCCTCATTGCTCTGTGCAACTCCCTGAGAGGAGGTTGGACCTTGGTCTCTTCTCAAGGAACAAGAGATAGGACAAGAGGAAATGGCCTCAAATTGTGCCTCAATGGCCTCTAATAACTAGAAGATGAAATTTAGTGAAGGTCTGTGTCAAGAACTGCAGGAAGAACAACCAGAGCTGGACTGAGCTGGTTCCAGAGAGGGCTTAGATTGGAGCCATTTCTCTTCACCCTTACCCAGCAGCATGTGGGTGTTGGGCAGCAGACTTGAGGGTGACAGAAGTGTTTGGGGAGTTGTGGGAAGCACAGCAGGCCTGGGTGCAGGGAAGAATCCCATTTCCAGTAGCTGCAGGGATCCTGCAGAAAGGCTGCAGAGGAACTTTTGCTGAGGTTGTGCGAGCCAGGCCAAGGGGGCATGGTTTGGAGCTGAGGCAGAGCAGGACTAGACTGGAGCTGAGGAAGAAGTTCTTCAGTGCGAGGCTGACTCTGGCATGGGTTACCCAGGGAGACTGTGACTGCCTCCTGCCTGGAGGTGTTCAAGGCCAGGTTGGATGAGGCCTTGAGCAGCCAGGTCTAGCTGAAAAGTGTCCCTGCTCATGTCAAGAGGTTGCAGTAGGTGGTCCCCGAGGTCCCTTCCAGACTGAGCCACCCCAGGATTCTCTGCCTTTGTTGAAGACCAAAGGGAGCAGGTTCTGAAGCCGTGCCTGGGTCACTGTGGTGCTCAGAAGGATTTGGCAGAGGCTCTTCCTTCCCGGGGGCTGCAGGGGGCAGGAGCCATCCTTGTGCCAGGCATCCTTGTGCCAGGGAGCCAGACAAAAGCCTGGTGGCTGGGAAGAGCCTCGAACGTCGCAGCAGGCAGGAGTGGGAGCAGCTGAGAGCAGCACTTTCAAGGAAGGGGTTGGCAAGCTGCTGCCATGGCTGGGATGGATTCTCTGGAGGGTGCCTCAGTGTTCCTCTGCCCCTGCCAGTCCTGCATGACTGCTGAAAATAAGCCAGCAAAGGTCGCTGCCAGCGCAGAGGCAGCTGTGTGCTGGCTGCAGCCAGAGCAGGGAGGGCAGCAGCACAGGAAGGGGATTCTGCCCGTGTCTCTGCTCAGAGCTCACCTGCAGGACTGCCTCCAGCTCAGCACAGGGAGGGGATTCTGCCTCTCTGCTCTGCTCTGCTCAGACCTCACCTGCAGCACTGCCTCCAACTCTGGGGAATTCAGTGCAAGAAGGACCTGGAGCGGCTGGAGAGGGTCCAGAGGAGGCCACCAAGATGAGCAGAGGGCTGGAGCAGCTCTGCTGTGGGGACAGGCTGTTGAGCCTGAAGAAGAGAAAGCTCCAGGCAGACCTCAGAGCAGCCTTGCAACAGCTGAAGCAGCTCTGGGAGATCTGGGGAGGGAGTTTTGACAAGGGCCAGGACAAGGGCCAATGGATTGCAGCTTGAGGAGGGCAGATTGAGACTGGAGATGAGGAAGAAATTCTTGGCAGTGAGGGTGGGGAGACACTGGCACAGGTTGCCCAGGGAAGTGTTCAAGACCAGGCTGGATGAGGCCTTGAGCACCCTGGGCTGGTGCGAGGTGTCCCTGCGCATGGCAGTGGTTGGCACTGAATGAGCTTTAAGCTCCCTTCCAACCCAACCCCTTCTATGAATCTCTCAATATTTGACCCTCAAGAGTAGGCCACAGCAGAATTTCTTTGTTGTGGATTATTCTTGTAAATTTAGAGTGATTATTGTAAACTCTTCTTCTAAGATCTAATTCTGCATGACTAATGGCATTGTTATTAACTAGTTAATTATTAATAAAATGAAATTCTGAATTGTTAGAGTTACTCCTATTAGTATATTGCAGTTAGTGCACTCTACAGTAGTCCCATGCAAGCGGTGCACAGAATGATTTAAAGGTGGTTTTGCCCTGCTGACTCTAAGGTGGTTTGAAGCCACCACTTGATATCTGACCAGGAGACCTTCACTGTGTGGCTGCTGTCTTCTCAAAATGCTCTTCTGCCCTAATGTGCACCCAAGAAGATGCCTCCAGGAGGGAGCTTGTTCTGTGTTCCTCCTTTCACAGAATCACAGAATCGCCAAATGAATCAAGTTGGAAAAGACCTCTGAGACCATCGAGTCCAACCTACCCCCTAACACCTTCTTCTTCTGTGTCCCCTTGTTCTGTCCCTGGGTGCCTGGCAGCAGAACCCAAGCCCAGCTGGTCACAACCTCCCTTCAGGTAGCTGCAGAGAGCAATGAGGTCTGCCCTGAGCCTCCTCTTCTGCAGGCTGCACAGCCCCAGCTGCCTCAGCCTCTCCTCACAGGGCTGCGCTCCAGCCCCCTCCCCAGCCTTGCTGCCCTTCTCTGGGCACGTTCAGCACCTCAACATCTTTCTTAAACTGAGGGGCCCAGAACTGGACACAGCACTCAAGGTGTGGCCTCAGCAGTGCTGGGCACAGGGCCGAAGGACTGCCCAGGTCTTGCTGGCCACACTGTTCCTGATACAGTTCCTTTATAGGAACTTCTGAAACCTGAGCCCCTCAAGTTTCCATGTTTTCTCTGAGCCTCTTCCATGCTTCCACCGTGCTGGGGCAGGGCAGGCAGCTGCCTGTCCATAGGGGATGCAGAGGAAGGAGGAGGAGGAGCAGGAGGAGGAGATGAAAGAGGAGGAGATGGAGAAGGAGGAGGAGGCGGAGGCATCTCCCAGCCCCTGGGGAAGAGCTGAGAGCTGTGGGAAGCAGAGCTGGAAGGGAAGAAATGAGGATATGGAGCCCGTGGAGAGTGTCCCAGGGGAGAGATCAGCTTTGGTCAGAGCCTGATGGCTCTGAGCTGCCTGCAGCCATCCCCAGCCCACGGAGCTGGGCCCCCCCGGAGTGCTGGCTGAGGAAGAGGTGCTGTGGGAGGCACAGTAGGTGGCTTTGTGGATACAGGTGGGAGCAAGGCTGCAGGGGAGCTGGGGAGGGAGTTTTGACAAGGACTGGGAGTGCCAGGATGAGGGACAATGGATTGGAGCTTGAGGAGGGCAGATTGAGACTGGAGATGAAGGAGGAATTCTTTGCAGTGAGGGTGGGGAGACACTGGCACAGGTTGCCCAGGAAGACAGTGGATGGTTGTTCTCCTCTCAGACTCCTCTTTTCCAGGCTACCTCTCCCCAGCCCCATCCTCCAGACCCTTCCCCAGCTTCATTGCCCTTCTCTGGAACTGCTTCAGCCCTCAATGCCCTTCCTGGAGTGAGGGCCCAAAACTGACCCCAAGATTGAAGGTGTGGCCTCAGCAGTGCCCAGTCCAGTGGGGCAATCTTGGTTCTGCTGCTGTACCATTGCTGGTAGCAATGGCCTGGTGCCCGCTCTGGGTGCCTGGACTGGCAGATGCTCCTGAATTGGTTGTAACTGGCCTGATTTCTGGGGATATGTGGTAATTGTAGGGAAGCCCAGCTCTGCTGGGCATGGGGTGCACAGGAGTTTTGAATGGGGTGTGCAGAAGATGAGTACATGAGACAGAGAGGCACAGAGGCTATGAGGATGATGAAGGGCCTGGAACATCTCTGCTATGAAAGACTGAGAGCCCTGGGGCTGCTTGGCCTGGAGAGAAGAAGGCTGAGAGGGCACCTGAGCAATGTCTGTCAATAGCTGAGGGCTGGGGCTCAGGATGAAGGTGCCAGGCTCTGCTTGGTAGTGCCCAGAGCCAGCACAAGGACCAAGAGAGCTAAGCTGGAAGCCAGGAAGTTGCAACTCAGCATGAGGAGAAAGTTGTTTGGTGTGAGGGTGCTGGAGGTCTGGAGCAGGCTGCCCAGAGAGGTTGTGGAGTCTCCTGCTCTGGAGCCTTTCCAAGCTCCTCTGGATGTGTTCCTGTGTGCCCTGCCCTGGGTATCTCTGCTCTGGCAGGGTTTGGACTGCCTACTCTCTGGAGGTCCCTCCCAATGCCTGCCATGCTGTGATTTTGTGATTCTGTGATCCTGGTTCTGTCTAATTCTTGCATCTGATATGAGAAATTGAAGTGCTTGCTTTGATCTAAACCTCCCCAAGAGCTTCCTCTCCAGTTCAAAACTGCTGCTTGTGGGCGTTACCCCCATGACAATCTGCTGGTTGGTACCCAAAGCATGAGTAATGCTGCAGGTGCCTAAAGTGTGTCCACATGTGCACTGCCAGCACACTCCCTGCCTCAGATGGGTGCATGGAACAAGCAGAGTGTGGCCAGCAGGTCAAGGGAGGTTCTCCTGCCCCTCTGCATGGCCCTAGTGAGGCCGCGTACGGACTCGTGGGTGCAGTTTTGGGCTCCTCAGTTCAGGAGGGGCAGGGAACTGCTGGAGAGAGGCCAGGGGAGGTTCCAAAGCTGCTGAGAGGCCTGGAGCAGCTCTGTGAGGAGGAAGAGCTGAGAGCCCTGGGGCTGTTGAGCCTGGGCTCTGTGTCCAGGCACACATCTCCCAGCATCGCTGTGCCGCAGCTGCTGCTCTCCCATGGAGCTGGGATCGATGCCACAGTCTTCTTCCAGCCCTTGCTGCTTCCCCCTGAGATCGGTGAAATATGAAAGGCTGGTAAAGTCCAACAGTCCCAGCACGGAGGGGGTGAGGAGACAGCCACTGGGGGGACATCAAACCTCCCAGGGCTTGTTCTCGAGCTCCTGTGTGGGGGCTGCTGGGGCTGCTCAAGTACCACTTCTAATGAAGCTCCTGATAGAAATAAAGGTATTCTGCTGTAAATTTTAAGCAGTGTCCTAAAAATAATCTCCAGCAGCATTTAAAGGGACAAGCCTCTAAATATCATCCCCCCCTCCCTCCCCAAAGCAGCATCCCCTTGGGTTTTGGCTTGAATAGGCTCGGTCAGCATCACCCCAGTGAAGCATCCCCCGGCGGGGGAGGACCCAGCATGGTCCTTTGTGTGTGTGTGTCCCCTCCTTTTGCTTCAGCAGGAGCCTGCCTGCCTCTGGGAGGGATGGAGTTAAGGCTTGCTCCGTGGTGCATGCTGGTAAGAGGGTGGTTGATGGTGAAGAGCTGGGTGCCGTAGTGCCCTGCTGCCAGCATGTGGCTGGGATTTATTCTGGGCACTGTGGAACTGTAAGTGGCTGCCTGCTGGAAATGAGGATATTTGCCCTTTTTAAAATTTATTTTAAAAAAAAAATTATTATTATTTTATTCTGTTTTTTTTTTTTTTCTTTTGGTTTGGTTTTGGTTTTTTTTCCTCCTCCATCCTAAAGCTCACAGCCATGTAGAGCAGAGCCTCCGCTGTGGGGATGAAGGGTAGGGGCTGCTGGGAGCCAGGATCCCTCCGGTCCTTCTGCACCGCCGCCTGTCTGAATAAATTGCACAAGGGTTAGTGGCCTTCCCGGCGCCCTCCTGCCCCCACACCCTGCCCACCGGGCACTCCCCTGCCAGCCCCGGGCACCTGGCGTGGTCCCACTGCGCTGAGGAGCGGTGGAGGGGCTGCCCTACCTGTCCAGGTGCCTCCCGAGGGTGTTAACCCCCCACAGGAGCTCTGGGAGACAGGGAAATAGGGAGGATGCTCCCTGTGGGTCTGTGGGTGGTGTTGGTTAGTGGCCTTCCCGGTGCCCTCCTGCTCTCATATCCTGCCCACTGGTCACTCCCCTGCCAGCCCTGGGCACCTGGCACGGTCCCGATGCACTGAGCAGCTGTCCAGGTGCCACCCCAGGGTGGGGACGGTGTTAACCCCTACACAGGAGATCTGGGAGACAAGGAAATAGAGAGGATGCTCCGTGTGGGTCCATGGGTGGTGCTGGCATGGTGGGATGGCATCTCGGCGCCCAGCAGGGCTTGTGGGCATCATGTGGGCTGCTGGGGTTGGATTGGGGTTTAGGAAGTGCATGGCACTGGCTGCTTCTGCTTGCTCAGGCTGGAAGTTACCAAGGGTGCCCTGAAAGGCTTGAAGTTTTGTGTCATTTGTTCTTTTGGAGCACTTCTGATGGCAGCAAGAAGTGGTAGTGTTGCCTGAGTCCCCGCTGCAGGCGGTGCAGACCCATTGCTGCCACACAGTGCTGTTGATTTGTGGCTCTTGAGAGATATTTGGGGAGTAGGAAGCCAAATTATGTTGCAGTTGAGATGAAATGGGACAGTTTCTGTGCTGTTTTCTGTATTGGCTCTGGGGAGACCTCACCTGCAGGGCTGTATCCAGCTCTGGGGCCTCCAACACAGGAGAGACCTGGAGCTGCTGGAGAGGGGCCACAGGAGGCCACAGAGATGCTCAGAGCAGTGGAGCAGCTCTGCTGTGGGGACAGGCTGGGAGAGTTGGGGCTATGCAGCCTGCAGAACAGAAGGCTGCAGGGAGAGCTCAGAGCTGCATTTCAATATCTGCAGGGGACCTGCAGGCAGGCTGGGGAGGGACTGTGCAGAAGGGGCTGTGGGGACAGGCTGAGGGCAATGGTTTGGAAGTGGAGCAGGGCAGAGTTAGGAGGAAGTTGTGCCCAGGGCGTGTGGGGAGAGACTGGCACAGGCTGCCCAGGACTGTGCTTGAGGCCCCATCCCTGCAGACATCCAAGCTCAGCCTTGCTGTGTCCCTGTGCAGCCTGCTCTGGCTGGAGCTGTCCCTGCTGCCTGCAGGGCATGGGGCAAGATGCCCTTGGAGGGTCCCTTCCAGCCCGATGCAGTTGGTGACTCTGTGGTCTCACTGCCCACGCTGTGGTGTGAGGTCCAGCAAGAGGCAGAGCTGAGCGATGTGGAGCTGGGGTTGGAGTTGTTCAGAGCCATCTCCCAGCTGTTGTTGCTGCCCAGGTTATTCCAAGTGCTTCCTGTTGCCAGTTCCAGCAGAGCTCAGTGCTGGGCATGCAGCAGGGCTGTGCTGTCCAGGGCAGGAGATGCTTTACCTGAATCTGTGCTGTTTGGGGGCAGAAATCTCTGTTCTGCAGTGTTCCTAACCACTTCTGGTGTGTTTGTCTGGACTGCATCTTGTGATGAAGCAAAGCAGCCCTGTGTGTGAGTCCTGCTGTTCCTTCCTTGTGTTGAAAGGCTTATGGAGGCTCTTCTGCCCTTCTGCTCTGCTCTTCTAAGGCCACGCCTGCAAAATGTGTCCAGCTTTGGGCTCCTCAGTTCAGAAGGGGCAGAGACCTGCTGGGGAGAGTCCAGTGGAGGCTGTGAGGATGCTGAAGGGTCTGGAACATCTCTGCTGTGGAGAAAGGCTGAGAGCCCTGGGGCTGCTTAGTGTGGAGAGGAGAAGGCTGAGAGGGGAGCTGAGCAATGTCTATTAATAGCTGAGGGCTGGGGGTCAGGATGAAGGTGCCAGGCTCTGCTTGGGGGTGCCCAAGGCCAGCACAAGGACCAAGAGAGCTAAGCTGGAAGCCAGGAAGTTGCAGCTCAGCATGAGGAGAAAGTTGTTTGGTGTGAGGGTGCTGGAGGTCTGTGCCTGCTGGGAACTGGTGGCACTGGAAGCCCAGGGGGGCACCACCTACCTTGCTTCTTTGTTGCAGTTGGGGATGGTTGGAGAAAGGGAAAGAGGGGAGGGGA
>VWYK01044765.1:16633-37233 GCA_013399775.1 Semnornis frantzii | reverse complement strand
TCCAGCCTTACCATTCTATGAACATGAAGCTTACACACTTTTAGACCAACTCTAAATCTTAGCTTCCAGAGTCTTCCCAGTGTCTATTCACACAGGTGACTGCACCAAGTTTCTTGTTTCTCTTACTTCCCCCCTGGGCAGCCCTGTGTGCTGTGCTCACCAGCTGTGTTCTGCTGCTAAGGGAGTGTTGCCTGACCTTGCACCTACCCAGGCACTGAGGTAGGGAATATTAGAGCCTGGGGAGAGAGGAAAGAGCTGGTCCAGCACGTCCTGAGGACTGTACCCTCTGCAGGCAGAGAAGAGGCTGCTCCTGTTTCTTGTCTCTTCAGGGGGCAAGGGGGAGTGAGCTGCTGCAGTGCCTCAGAGGGTGAATTTCTGACCACCTTTTCATAAGGAAGCCTTGAGACTCCCAAGCTGGGAGTTGAGTTTTGGTGTGTGAGTGCTGCTTCAGGAGAAAATGGGCTGCAATCATTTAGAAGTGTTCTTCCTCCAAACCCCACCTTCCTAAATGGATATATGGCAGAGTGCCCTGACCATTAACAGCTTCTAAGTACAGGGACTTGGGCAGGAGGAATAGAGCAAATACAAAAACTTCTCACAGAAATAAATATTAGCTATTAGCTCCCCTATCAGCAGCATCTTTCCCAAATGCTTAACAGCTTTAAACCATGCTCAAAACGTTTTGATGCTGTATTTTCCCATGTGTCACAGGCAGAAATCTCTATGCCCACGAGTGTGTATCCCACATATAAGAATAAATGTATCCACTTCAGGAATAATACACTGAGCATTGCCTTTGGGGAACAGAAACAAAGCAACTCAATCAGTGCTGCTGGGAGTTGATGAATTGAGATTAAATGTTTGCAACAAGCCCAGCATCAAAATTTCTCCCTGCCTAGAATCTGTCAGATAAAATCCTTTGTCCCTCGCAGCTGGTCACCCTCTTAAGCTTTTGTGGAATTTCTCACATCTGCACTGAAGCCTGCAGGGGCAATTTTTCTGAGGATAATTCCCACCCCACCCCCTTAACAGCTTGAGAGTTGTGAACCCCAAAGCTGAGGTTGGTTGCTGTGCAGGGTAGCCCCTGTATGTCTCTCTCTGGTGTGAGTCCAGACTTGTCTCCCCTGCAGCCACCTGGGAAAAGGTTTTTTGCTGGGCTAATGGACCCCAATCCTGTCCCAGAATCATGGAATGACAGAGGTTGGAAGGGACTTCCCAACTCCTCTGCCTTTCTCTTTCCTTCAGTTCCATGTTTGGTTTGCTACACATCTTGGTCAGACCAAATCTAAACTGAGACACCCCCCAGGCTGAGCCTTGTGCGTGAGCAGCCCCAGGGAAAAGGCAGCGCTGGGAAGAGGATGCTTTGAGTTCCCCCAATTTGTTCTCCTCTAACTTCAGGAAGGGCATGCAAGAAAATGATTGAAGCTGAAAAGAGCTTCCTGGGTGGGCTGGAGGCACGGCTGTCATGCTGCTGGGAAGGGAGCTGCAAGCTGGACTGCAGGCTGCTGTCACAGCAGCAAGATTTAGTGCCCCTTGATCATGCATCTGCAGCTTTCAGCCATGATGTGCCAATCTGTTGCCACTTAGATTAATACCAATTACTTTTACAGTGGCAGCTTTACAGATAAGTGAACTATCTCCATCATTCTTGGAGTTCTGCCTGGGAAACTTGATTGTTCCTTTGGCCTTGTGCCAGCTTTTTCTTGGGTTTTGAGGGTGGGTTTTCCCCCCACCACCAAGCAAGAGGGAAACATCCCACAGATCCTCGTGCAACTTGCTGGTAAGGAGGCTCTGCCTTGAAGCAGATGGCCTTGGCATCTGTCTTGCTCAGAGTTTATAATTGTCCCCAGTAAGCTGGGGCTGCTCAGTCTTTGCCTTCATTAGGAGGAACAAATCTCTGAATGGCTGCACAGCCAGAGAAGCCCAAGATTCTCTTGTAAAAAGGCAGTTTTCAGTGATGGGGCAGATGTTCAACATCCCATTTAGCACCGTGGTCTTTGAAGGCTGATTTAAACAGGGAGCCTTACAGCTCTGGCAGCCCACTAACACGGAGTACTTGCCTTCTGGACCAGCTGGGCACTGCCACAGCCTGCTCCATGTGACAAGCAGCCTGCAGGAGGGGGAACACACTCCAGGGAGCAGAGGAGGGAGGGGAATTTTATTTGGAAGTCTTTAAACAGTTGAACCTCTACACCAGTTGCCAGGGAGGTTGTTCCTCTGGAGAGCACTTATCATAGAATCACAGAATGTCAGGGGCTGGAAGGCACCTTGAAAGTTCATCTGGTCCAGGCCCCCTGCCAGAGCTGCATCACCTAGAGCAGATCACACTGGAATGCATCCAGATGCTTCTTGAATATCTCCAGAGAGGAAGACTCCACACCCACCCTGGGCAGCCTGTTCCAGTGCTCTGTCATCCTCACAGGGAAAAAAAATCCTCCTCATGTTCACATGGAACTCCTATGCCTCAGCTTCCACCCATTGCCCCTTGTCCTGTTGCTGGGCATCACCCAGCAGAGCCTGGCTCCAGCCTCCTGGCACTCACTCCTTACATATTTATAAGCATTAATAAAGTCATCCCTTAGTCACCTCTCCAAGCTAAAATGTTGACTTCATTAGCATACACTCAAAATTTCAGTCTATTCCTTGCAGTAAAAGATGTCTTTTCTGTCAGGCTTGCTGATGAAACCCCAGATACCCCACAGCTGTCTTGCAGCACTCAGAGAAAATTGCTTGTGCTGTGGTGCCAAGGCCCCAGAACGAGCAGGGACATTGCACTGGTGCTCATGTTAGAGTTGGCATTTCCAGTCAGCTGTCCTGCTGTCACCTTGTGTAAGGTCAGAGACTTGTAGAATGGTAGGACTTGGAAAGGATCTCAAAAGATCATACAGTCCAATCCCCCCCCTGCCAGAGCAAGCTCACCTAGAGTAGGTCACAAGGAAACATCCAGGCTGACTTTGAAATCTCCAGAGGAGACTGCACAACCCCTCTGGGCAGCCTGCTCCAGTGCTCCAGCACCCTCACAGTAAAGAAGTTTCTCCTCACTTTGAGGTGGAACTTCCTCTCTTCTAGCTTATATCCATCTTTGTCCTGCCATCAGGATCAGGGACACAGCCTGGGCTGGCCCTGCAAAAGTCTTTCTGAACCAGCTGAAGCTCTTTTACAACAGGCAGGCCAAAGTGTGCCGTGAGCAGGGGCTTGTGTTTGAGGGAAGAGCTCCACTGGTTATCACCGATGACTCCAAGTGCTGGGCTTGCTCTGAAAGGCAGTGGAGGGAGGCAAGGATAAATCTGTCTCTGAATGTAGGTCAGCTCTGAACTTCCACCGGCACTAAACCAGGTCTCTACTGACTGCAATTAAATGTCACATTGTGTTAACAAGCAGGAAGAAATCAAGAGTGATTTCCCACTGAATAACCCTGAGGATCCTTTCAAGGGCAAGGGAGCGGCTAATGAAGCTCATGAAATCAAAGTTTGTGAATGAACCAGATGGCCTCAGCTGTTAAATAATTCAGCAGAGAGCTGGAGTGCTGTGTCTTCAGGTGTGCCACTGGCTGATCTGTCTTCCTGGCATCTGCCAGGAGAGGCCTGACATATGGTCCCTTTACACTTTGATCTTTCACAGTTGAGAGGCGCTGAGGAACAGCCCTGCACAACTCACCCACGGGAGCAAAGCCTGGGGCCAGACGTGCAGGTGAGCAATGTCAGGTTTGGGAGTGCAGCAGGAGGTCAGACCTTCAGTTGGTCAACTTTTAGAACCTTTAGGGAAGGCAGCATGGCATTCAGAAAGGGACCAGTGTCCCTGGAGAGATGTGTTGGGGTCCTAACATCCCCCCTGTGCTGCTGTGGGCTCTCTAGGGAGAGGCAGTCTTGGAGTATCAGCTGTGGTAGTGTGGGGGATGCAGATCTGTTGCTGCTCTTCATGTTGACCAGGTCACAGGCAGCACCTGTAAATTCTGAGCCACAGACCTATGAAAATCACTGGGGAAATGGCCTCATACCCACAGAGGGATCTGTGCAAGTGAACCTGCCAGCATGCACAAGCCACCTCTGCAAAGCTCTGGTTTAGACCAGGCTGAAGCATCTGGTAGAGGTGTCCAGCTAATGCTGGTCATTACCTCCTTGTTAGCTGAGGTTGGCACTGGCTGTGGTCATCATGAATGACTGAGGTGTGGGCAATAAGGAGGTTCCAGGGCTGGGTTTCACCCAGTGCCAGGCTGGGGGCAATGTGCCAGCTGCTCTGCAGAGCTGATGCGGGCCCAAGGGGATGCCCAACACACCTAGGGGGGGACTGAGGGTTAGGAGCATGGGGGAAGAGCAGAGCTGAGCAATACTCATCATGGTGAGTTGGGGACAGAGTGGCTGGAGAGCAACCAGGCAGAAAGGGAACCTGGGGGTGCTGGTAGAGAGTAGCTGAACCTGAGCCAGCAGTGTGCCCAGGTGGGCAGGAGAGCCAATGGGATCCTGGCTTGGATCAGGAGCAGTGTGGCCAGCAGGATAAGGGAGGTTATTCTGCCCCTGTGCTCAGCAGTGGTCAGGACACACCTTGAGTGCTGTGTCCAGTTCTGGGCCACTTGATTCAAGAGAGATGTTGAGGTGCTGGAAGGTGTCCAGAGAAGGGCACCAAGGCTGGTGAGGGGCCTGGAGCACAGCCCTGTGAGGAGAGGCTGAGGGAGCTGGGGGTGTGCAACCTGCAGGAGAGGAGGCTCAGGGCAGACCTCATTCCTCTCTGCAGCTACCTGAAGGGAGGTTGTAGCCAGCTGGAGTTGGGCTCTGCTGCCAGGCAACCAGGGACAGAAGGAGGGGACACAGTCTCAAGTTGTGCCAAGGGAGGTCTAGGCTGGATGTTAGGAGGAAGTTCTTGCCAGAGAGAGTGATTGGCATTGGAATGGGCTGCCCAGGGAGGTGGTGGAGTCCCCATCCCTGGAGGTGTTGAAGCAAAGCCTGGATGGGGCACTTAGTGCCATGGTCTGGTTGATTGGCTGGGGCTGGGTGCTAGGTTGGGCTGGATGAGCTTGGAGGTCTCTTCCAACCTGGTTGATTCTATGGTTCTGTGATTCTGAGCAGATCTGGGGCAGCTGGGGGTGACAGATGGCATAGTATGGACATGCCTTGCCTGTCCTCTGGGCCAGTGTCAGGCTTGTGCCCCCATGCATGTACCCAGCAGCTCAGTCTTCAGGAGATGGGAACTGAATTTATTTAAGTCTCTCTGCTTTAGGTAATAAAGGTCAGTAGAAAAGAAGGGGTAAGGGCACAAAAGCAAGACCTCAGGAAGGGAGGCTGCAACTCTGCTTGGAGAGGTGCAGGGGAGAGGCACAGATAGTGCATAAAATAAGAGCTGTTCATTTTCTCCCCTAATATCACATCACTGCCTCGAGAATGATAAATGGCTTTTATCTATCATGTATCAGAGATAAAGTTTGCTTTAAAATTACCATAGTTATTGGAAGCTTTTCTTGCAGAAGATGTATTCACTGCAGCCTGAGTTGCTCCTGATGATGGCTGGAAAACCTGAGCAAGAGATTAGCTGAGAGTTGCCTGAGCAGGCAGAGAAGAGCCAGGATGGGCCTCTACTGCAGTTCCAGAGCTTACATATACAGCACCACTCTTGATTCAGGGCAATCAACAATGGAAGATGTGCAGCTTTACCATCCGTGAGAGGCCATGCAATTGGGGTTTTAACCCTTACTCACTGCCTTCTGCAATGACAATAAGCAGCTGGGCTGGCCAGGAGGAGCAACCTGTGTGGTGCTGGAGCTCCTATTCTTATGCTTCGTCCAAAACTCCAGACTCACAGCAAGCCCATTCTGTGACAAATGGGAGCTGAGCCATTCTGTGGTGCAGCAAAAGTGACCATTCCAACAAGTTAAATACTGGGTTAGGAAATTCTGGCACCTTCTCATGTTGTAATGAATCTGCTCCTGACCCTGCATCATTAAGCAACCTCAGCACTTCATGTGCCAGGGGTGCAGCAAGCCTGACCTGATACAGAGGCATTTCCTACTCAGTTCCAGAGGTCAGGCTTCTCTTGAGTTGTGTAATACCTGGCTCAGGGATGGCAAGATGTAGCTTGGGCCCTTTGCCCAGCATCTTGGGCACAGAGGATCCAACACACCTGCAATAGCTCATGGTGACTTTGAGGAGTGCTGGGCTGAGGATGTGGTGGGCCCTCTGCCTCCCTCTGGGAGCTGAGGCAGTGCAAAGGCTGAAAAGGGAAAAGAGGGTATCAAAGGAGAGAAGGAAATGCCCGGATAACAAGAGAACAATACAGGGACAGAGAAAGAGACTTGTCAGAAACACTGTACTGGGCTGAGGCACACCAAGGGGAGGAAGACTGAGCCCTGCAGAAGGCAGTTACAAAGGCAGTGTATCAAAGACACAGAAGTCAGTGTCAGCTTGTATTTAATGCAAACTCTGAGGTCAAAATTCTTTTAAAGAGAACTAAAAAACAACCTACCATATATTTTTAGCTCGCTCCATTTCTTACCTCCTCAAGCAGTGGCCAAGGCTGGCTCCTGGGGGTGCACTGCCACAGACCTGGGCACCTGCCTATGCCACCACCTATGCCAATCAGTGTCTTAGGAAGAGGTGGCCAGGCCAAGGAGGCACCTAGTGAGGAGGCAGCAGGTGCCCAGGTGCAGGTGGCACACAGCAAAGCCTTCAGCTAACCCCCAAACAAATGCAGGTGCTCAGGTTCCACTTCCAGCTCCTTCAAATAAGCATCTCACAAGACGTTTTTCATTTGCTGCAGAGGAATTTAGAACAGGCTATCCTTTGAGCAGACGACCTAGGGCAGCCTCCAGAGGGTGAGGAGCTGGTGGCAGCTTTCCTGACACCAGTCTCTCTGTCCCACCGTCTCCTGTGTCAGGAGCACTGGAGTTGCTCCCTGCAGCCAGGCTGCCTTACGGAGCCCAAGTCAGAGCACTCAGAAGCTGCTCAATGTCAGAGGTATGAATTGAGCTTGCTGGTGATTCCAGCTGGAATTTGCCAGGAGGTTCAAGAACATCCTGTTCTTGCCTAAAATGTCTGGTGTAGGAAACAAGGGCAAAGTAAAGAAGGTGCAAAATAAAGATGATACTTTACAGAGAAGCAATGCTTTGACCCTTGCTGGGACAGGCACTGCCTGGTGACTGCTGGTGCAGCTCAGGGAGCAAAGAATCCCAGGGGCATGGCCTCTACCTCAGCATGCTCAGGCATGGGGCGGCCTGGTAAAGCCCTGCTGTTAGCCCCAGCTCAGACAACCTCCTCCAGAACCCCCCCATCCAGCGAGGCAGAGTACCCACTGGCAAGTGTATTGCTGCACAGGCTGGCACCAGGCATCTCCCAGTGCCCGTTCCTTGTGCAGTTCCCAGTGCCCTCGCTGGCAGCCTGTGTGTGCACAGTGAGCAGCTCCAGCCAGTGACGCCAAAGTCCTCTTCAGCGGCGCTGCGGGGCCAGATGGCTCACAGTCACACACCAGAAATTCCTCCCTGCTATTTCCATCTTGTATTTACCCAGCTCAGTGTGTAACAGCTACTAGCGTTGAAGGCTTCCTTTTTCAGAAACATCTGTGGTTTTGACAAGTCTTTGTAGGTATGGAAGAGCCTGAAGTCCTTCAGCTCCAGCTCTCGCAGCAGGCTGTACCAGTAGCGCACCACGGTGCTGTCATTGCCGCTGACCTCGAACCCGGGCCAGTGGACGTGCACCTCAAACACCAGCTGCCCAATCTGCTCCACCACATCTTCCAGCAGCAGGTTCTCCAAAATTTTCCACTCGGCACTCTCCACATCTGCCTTGAGGACATCAATCTGCAACAAAAACGCCACCAGCGTGTGACAGTGAGTGGGACAAGTGCAGGGCTTTGCAATTACCAACAGCTGAGGCCAGGCTGATCCATTTGATAATAGGCTCAGCTGTTCTTACCTGTATTTAAAAACAGCAATTGGAAAATCCCAGAGCATCCTAACACAGACAGCATGTGAAGTTTTACCCTTGCCTCCTCAGAGCCCTTCTCTCCTGCCTCCAACTCCTGCTCTGAAAAGTTTCATACCCTGGGTGGCCAAAGCAGCTCATCCTACAACCAAAGCATGTTACTGTTCCTTCACAAATCTTGTGGTGGCATCAAAGCTGTGGAAAAAAGGAACCCACCCA
Organism: Semnornis frantzii; assembly: GCA_013399775.1. Classification (NCBI taxonomy): domain Eukaryota; kingdom Metazoa; phylum Chordata; class Aves; order Piciformes; family Ramphastidae; genus Semnornis; species Semnornis frantzii. Next base: position 29,107 of record VWYK01044765.1, on the reverse strand, counting down.
CCTAAACAAAGACACTAAGGCATCACTGCTCCTTCCTTCTCCATCATAAAATCTTGTGCCACAACATAACACACCCTAGCAGTGATGTCTTGTACCGCTGTAGAGCAGAGTCCTCATGTGCCAGATGCTCCTTGCACCAAGAAAGCACAAGAGAAGGCCAAAGTGGAAAGAAAGCTATGAGAGCTTGAGTCCTCAGCTCCCCATGGCCAAGCTGCTCTCTGGAGCTTTTGCAGGCATCATAGAATCACAGAATGTCAGGGGCTGGAAGGGACCTCAAAAGCTCATCCAGTCCAGCCCCCCTGCCAGAGCAGGATCACCCAGAGCAGATCACACAGGAACACATCCAGGCAGGTCTTGACTATCTCCAGAGAAGAGAGGGAGACTCCACAACACCCCTGGGCAGCCTGTTCCAGTGGTCTGTCACCCTCACAGGGAAAAAATTCCTCCTCAGGAAGACCACTGAACAGTGGAGGGTGCAAAGGGTTCTGCTCACCAAGGGCTGCAAGACTTTCATGGGGGAAGCTGTGAAAGAGCTGAAAACAGCACTGGACTTTCAGAGCAGGATGTGGAGAGTTGGGCTTGACTGAGGTGCCTGGCCACAGGCTGAGTGAGGAGAAGCCAAGCCACTGCCTGTCTGCTCCTTAAGGCAGCACTGCAGCTCCTCTGTGCCAAGGGAGGCTGGGGGCCAGCGGAACACGACCAAGGGGTTACAGAATTAAAGCCTGCACTGTGGCATGTCCACGTGTGGAGTGGGGAGGAAGGTTGCAGAGACAACCTCAGCTCCTAGCTTGAGTCTGTCCACCCATGGGTCCCCAAAACAGCTTAACAAGGAGCTCCTCTGGGGCCAGGGGGAGGCTGAAAGTAAAAGATGCACTGCACAGCTGGGCTCGGTTGTTCCCCTTTAGACATTTAAATAGGTTACTTATTTTGCAGATACCAACTTGCAGCTCTACCTGTAATGCAGTTTTGTAGGCAGTTGATTCCACACGGATACAGCTGATTCCACATGGCTGCAGCTGCTGTAGGAAGCTGCTGCTACGCTTCAGAAATCTCGGATTTTTATCATGGGGAGACTTTTGTAACTTTGAAAGCAGACAAATTATTCAACTTTTTTTTTTTTTTTTTCTTCTTTCTTTCTTTCGTTGGAGGAGGTAGGGCAGGCAGCAAACATGTTTCTAAGTGTTTGCTTTTGTTTTCCCGACATCTTGCTTCGTGGCAGCAGCAGGACATCTTTTTCCCATGGCAATGTCTCCAAACATAGCCCAGGTTTGTTTTTCTCTTGTGAGAAACTAACTAACTGCTGCGCTGGCTGCTCGGCAGGCAAAGCAGCTCTGCCACTATTTGCAAAAGTGATCCGAAAAGTGGCTGCTAACCAACCTCTCCGTAGGATAAAGAGCTACAACAGCTGCTTAAACACACACTGAAACGACCGAGGAAGAAACCAACAGCCAGTGGGGAGGTGCTGCATGCACAAACCGGGGGCTCTTTGTTGCCTTTAGTGCCCTGCACTGCTCAGAAGCCTGGAGGGAGGAAGGTAACTGTCTCTACCCACCAACTTCTGTGATTATTTTCCAAGCAGGGCTTCCCGAGTCTGCATTTCATGCCATGGACAGGGTAAAATAAATGGCAGAACAGCTTTGTGTCAGACTGAGTGAATAAACAAGCGTCCTGCTAACACCAGATATAAGTTTTGTGATGATTAGACAGCTCAGGAGATATTTGCCATCGGTGATATGCAGTGCCCTGCCGATAAGAAATGCTCTACCACCTTCCAATGCCTTGATTCTAACTGCTGGTGAAAGGATTAGTGGCCAAATCCATAAATTCAGAGCTCTAATTCACCCTGGAGCACAGCTGGAGCCTGGTGCCAAGAGTAAATCCTGGAGGGCAAAGATCTACAGTGCCTGAAGGTGAAGGATGGCAGTTGATTACCCACCAGTTTCAAGCACTCAGACTAAGGTTGGTTCTTCTTATCTCACATAAATCCTCTTATCTTCTGCAAACTAACTTGGTAATCACAGAAAAGCAACGTGGATTTTTTTTGTTTTGTCAGGTTAGCTGCCTGGAAAAAGCTCTACAGCATTGTAGCAGCTACACCTGGACAGAAAAAAAAAGCCTTTCCTCATGCACAAACAAGCACACAAGAGAGCTGAAAAAGAACTTTCCTTGGTGAAGGTTAACAGGTACTGCATGAGGCTCATTTCTTCTTTTTTAGGGTAATGACTTGTTACAACTGTGCCTCATTTCCTAGAGCAGAGATCAGAGCTGTGTTTGCCTTGATCGGTTTTGAATCGCCAGGGTTAAGGGGGTTGGCAGGCTCTGTGCTGCCCCATGGGCACCGTTTAAAGCTCCCTGTAGAGAGGAGTCAATTGAGAGTGAGTAGCTGGAGGAAGCAATTTAGCTGCATTACTTCCAGCAGGAACTCAGCATGTGGAAGCTGCAGCCAGGAAAGGCAAAACCAGCAAATGTGCTGCAGGTCGAGGAAGGATCATCCCTCCCTCTCTGCAGGGGCAGCTCTGTGGTGTAAACTGGGAGCAGGGAGCTGGTTACAGCTTCGGGGCAGAGGAGTGCAGCCCTGAACCACCCTAAATCCTCCTGACCCAGAGTGCTGCACTTGGGATTTGAGGCTGTGAGAAATGAGCCTCTGCACTGGCTCCCTGGTACTGGGCTTTGACATCAGCACTACAGCAAGGCAAACTCTGCTTGCTTATGCACCAGGTCTTCCCCTCTCCAGCCCAGTACAATTCCCTGTTTTCAGCAGACAACACTCCAGAAAAAGCTGTTTCCTTCATTTTTTTATAGAACACAACTTTGCAGGTAACAAACAGGTCTGGAGTGTGGTTCTCTTAACTGTATCTCCTCTCTTGTCCCATCTGCAGCCTTTCAGCACCATACTCCCCTCACCTTCCTTCCAAAATGCACCCACAGCCCCTCCTCTCCAGCAGGCAATGCTTGGATGTTAAGTCCCTTTCACACAGAATCACTGAACTCTTTTGATTGGAAAAGACCTTTAAGATCGTGGAGTCCAACCATTCTAACTCTGCTGTAAAGTCTGGTGCTAAACCATCACAAGATCACAGATGTTAGGCGTTGGAAGGGACCTCCATAGATCTGTGTGATCTGGTCTAGGTGATCTTGCTCTGGCAGGGGGGTTGGACTGGATGAGCTTTTGAGGTCCCTTCCACCCCCTTCCAGAATCACATCCTGTGATTCCAGGCTGGGCTGTTGGCTGCTGCTGCTGGCAGAGTGCAGGATTTCATATTTCACATGAACATGACCATAGAATCTAACTCAGGTTGCACAGGAATGCATCAGGATGGGTCTTGAAAGTCCTTCAGCATCACATCTGCCTCTCTGAACACCTCCAGGAAGGGGGATTTATTGCCTTTTATTCCCAGCCCATGCTGTAATTAATGGCAGACAGGACTTACATAGCTTAACAGCAAACAGAGCTCCCAGCAGCTTGCAATTTGTTGTCCCCATGCACCCTACAGTGTGTGGAACCATCCCAGCTCTCTCTGAGCCATCCATGCAGGGACTGGGACTGCTGTGGGCATGTTTTGAGCAACGTGGATGCTGAAATCAGGAGGAAAGTCAGTCACTACTGTCAGTGATGCAGAGCTCCAGACAGCAGCACTTCTTTAAACTCCTTCACTTCCTTCCTGCTCAGTTTTCCACTCCCCTCTGCAATGGTCTGTGTGGCCAGCTCCAAAATGACACTGGGACGACTCTGTCATGGGAGATTATTTGCTCCCAACGTAACAGACTGGCTACATCTTAAATATCTGCTTAAGGCATCAAAGGCACAGAGCCAGTCTGTGCAGCTGGGTGCTTGCATGGTCTTTGGTTTTCTTTACAGCAGAGGGCAACTGCCCAGTTGAAGTCACTCATGCAGCAGACAGGGCACTGGAACAGAGCCAGCAGTGAAGGCAGATGAGCTCCACTCCCCTGCCCTCACTGCTGATCCTCCACAGTCCTCTGAGTGACAGAGAGGTCTTTTTTTTGCTCCCAGTCTCAGAGATGCGCTTCCATGAAAGCCTGACACAGCAGGAGCAGGATATGAAATCATTCTATGTGTACCACTTAAGCTGGAGAAAATGTTTCCAAATCATATTAAGAGAACTTACTTAACTTTCTCCGACAGCCAGCTGCCAGTGTACGAGCAGCTTGCCAGAAGAAATGGCCAACAGTACCCACCCAGAGAGCCAACCCAGTGCATGCAGGGAAGCACCACCCTCAGCTAAGTGCTCAGGGGCACTAGGAGCACCTGGCCCATGGTGTCCCATGGGGGACTGCTCCCAGCAAGGACCCACAGTGGCATCCCAAATGACTTCTGCCCACAGCTGCAGAGCCCAGGTGTGAGGGTGACCTGACACTTCTATTCCCCACTTCTTTCCTAGGTCTTTGGTGCCAAGATGCTTCCCACTCTCTCCATATGGAATTAACTTGTCTTTGAAGACTCATTATAGGAAAAGAGACACCACCACCAGCAGCTCCAGTCCAGCCCAGTTTAAGTGATGTCACTTACTCCAGCAGACAGACAGAAGAAAAGACCTTGTAGCTGGCAGGAGGCTTTGTTCAATGCTACGCTACCAGCATGGCCTGAAATCCTCTCTCCCTGGCTGCACTTGGTCAGAAGACTTTAGGGTTTCATCTGTGGCTTTCCTGTCATCACAAACATCTTTCTTCACCATGGGATTAATTCTTGGCATTTTCCCATGTAATGCACACTGGGCACTGGGCCAGCCAGAGATGGCAGCTCACTCATTAATCATCTTCTGGTCATAAAATATGACATGTCCCCAAGCCCAAACGGATTTTTAGCCAGGTTTGGTGGCTTTAGTTAGCATTACCCCACAATGACCTTAGGGGTAAGGGTATTGTGTATCTAGATTGCCTCTCACCAAAACCAAGATTCCTGTACAGTGACCCAGAGAGCAGGATCTGTGAGCCCCCAGTGTGGAGTGAGTTGGCACTACAAGTAAACAATGCTAAAGGGAGAGGACCTTCCCCTCACAAAAAAAAATGAGCATGAAAAAACTTAGTTTCCCATTTCTTTAAACCAAGACCAGTCTCCAGTGCAGGGAACAGGAACCTCACCGCTATCTAAGGACTCCAAGTGCAGCTTTCTCAGAGGAAACAAGGTAAGGAGCCACCAGGAGGACATAAACCCCCCCAAACAGTGACCTCCTTGCCTGCTGAAACTGGCAGCAGCTCACAAGCACACACGCCTGTGTTCCCTTTCTCAGCTTGCATGGTTGTGCAGGAAAAGATGAAAACAACATCCTCTCAGCAGGTCCCTCAGGCCCACAGCTAGGCTGCCCAAGTGGGAAAAATCCCACAGGGGAGCTGCAGAAGCCCTGATCTTAAACAATTTATGAGCCTGAGGAAGCTCATGCTACAGAGACATGTGAAATATGAAATCCTGCACTTTGCCAGCAGCAGCAGCCAGCAGCCCAGCCTGAAATCACAGGATGTGATTCTGGAAGGGGATGGAAGGGACCTCCAAAGCTCATCCAGACCAACCCCTCTGCCAGAGCAGCATCACCTAGACCAGATCACACAGGAACACATCCAGGTGGGTTTTGAGTATCTCCAGAGAGTGAGACTCCACAGCCCTCCTGGGCAGCCTGTTCCAGTGCTCTGTCACCCTCACAGGGAAAAAATTCCTCCTCATGTTTAAATGAAACTTCCTATGCCTCAGCTTCCACCCACTGCCCCTTGTCCTGTTAGTGGGCATCACTCAGCAGAGCTTGGCTCCAGCTCCTGGCACTCACCTTTACAAAATAACCATTGCTGAGGTCACTCCTCAGGCTCCTCTTCTCCAAACAGCACAGCCCCAGCTCCCTCAGGCTCTCCTCACAAGACAGAAGCACAGCCCTGGCCCAGAACACAGAGCTGCTTTGCAAAAGAGCTCATTCAGCCATCTCATCTCACAGGAATTGTCCTGCTGCCTGCTCCCCCTGCAAAGGGGGGAAAAATCCTTTCATTTCTGTTCTTTTGATCTCCTCTGTCAGGCACTGCTGGATGCCTGTGGGAGCGGATGTTCCCTCCGAGGGAGAAATACTGTATGCTGGACCCTCAATTTCTGTCAGGAAAGAGGAACAAACGTTTGCAGTCCAGCACCTTGCAATGCCAGCAGGACTCAGCTCCATGCTTACATAAAGTCAAGTTGTCCTGGCTTTGCTAAGGGTGAAAGACAACATAAAGGGGCTGAGCTGACTCAGGAGGTTTGCGTTAGAAAGCAAACAGCTGTGGAATCACAGAAGCACCTCGGTTGGAAAAGACCTCTAAGATCACCAAGTCCAACCATTATCTAACTCTGCCAGGGCCACTACTACTGCATCTCCTTGAGCACCATATCTGGTCACCAGGGATGGTGATTGAAGCCCTTCCCTGGGCAGCCTGTTCCAGTCTTTGAGAACCCTTTCAGTATAGATACTTTTCCTAATGTCCAACCTGAAACTCCCCTGGCAGCAACTAATCCCAAATTCCTGAGGAGCCAGATGTGTGACTGTCTGCATGCCTGCAATGGACAGAGAGCCCTGGCCCACCAAAGAGTGGTTGTACACAAAAGTCAGCATTCTGGCTGCAAGATCTACTGCTCTTCATTAATGCAGTGCCCACAGGGACCTTCAAAATGCAAGGAAGTGAGGGACTCTGAGTCCCTTCTTCCAGAAACATTCACCAGACCTTAAAGAACATCTCCTGCAGGATGATAAGATGCAGCTCCAGTATAAATGAACAGCATCGCTATTCTGGTGACTCCAGCACCTCCCTGGGCAGCCTGCTCCAAAGTCTGACCACTCTTTTGGTGACTTTTCCTGATATCCAATGTCCACAACTTTTCCATGTCAATCACTGCCTGCAAAATGTGAGAAGGGTGAGTAGCAGAGAGAGCCCAGGATGCTTATGGGAAGGGGGTTGCTCTCGACTCTCATTAAACCAGTGGCCTGCCATGGACCACCACTAGCAGCACTACCCAGCCAAATTAAAACCACACAGACTCAGATCACCTTGTTGAAGCAGCTGTTAATGGGTTAAGCAGGAGCTGGGGAGCAAGAACACAGGTCTGAGACCAGCAGGTGCCCTTGTGAAGCAAAGCAGGGTCCCCAGGCCCCTGCTGAAGTCTGGTTTTGGTGAGAGGAGGAACTCAGGAGTGCCTGGCTGCTCCCAGCAGCAGCACCTCCATGATGATTCCACGGTGCCTACAGCAACTGCTGTGCTCTTTTGAATGCAGCTGCTTGACACTGACACAGCGGAACGATGCTGCTGCTGCTGCTGCACAGGTGGAACACAGCATGTAAGTGCAGCAAGCTGTGCTGGGAAATGAACACAGCTTGTGCAGCCCTCTGGGAAAGAAGGCTTTTAATACCTGATTTTTTTTTTTCCTGAAGAGTCTTAACAACCCAGACAGAGGTAGCATCGAAAAGAAGAAAACAACACCACCACCCCCCTCCCAAAAGAAAAATCCTCCTTTCCTTCTCATTTTTGGCATTTTCACAGCAAATTACTGTCTGCTTTTTTTTTGTTTGTTTGTTTTGGTTTTTTTGCTTTTTTTTTTTATTTTTATTTTTTTTTTAATATGACCTGCACAGGTCCTACTTCAGCAGTGAAATCCTTTCATTATGTATGATTCAGGGCTGGCAGCAGCCCTTTTCCTGGGGACAGAAGAGGCTCTGCCCCGCATGCCACCGGCGCTATCGTCAAAGGGATCTTTGCAGCGTGCCTCACAATTGCACACTGAACAGCACCTCCAGGTCGCTCCCTAGAAACATCACTGCTCCTAACAATGGCTTGAGAGCTGCTGCTGCTGCTGCTGCTGCTGCAGAGAATTCAAAATGANTAGAAACATCACTGCTCCTAACAATGGCTTGAGAGCTGCTGCTGCTGCTGCTGCTGCTGCAGAGAATTCAAAATGAGAAGGAAGGGGAGATCCAAAAGCAAAGCCTGTAAAGGAATGTGCCCTTGTGGCCAAGAGGGCCAGTGGGATCCTGGGGGGCATTAGGAAGAGTGTGTCCAGCAGATCAAGGGAGGTTCTCCTCCACCTCTATTCTGCCCTGGTGACACCTATCTTGAATACTGCTTTCAGTTTTGGGCTCCACAGATTAAGAGGGATCTGCTGGAGAATGTCCAGCAGAGAGCTGTGAGGATGCTGAGGGGACTGGAGCACTGCCTGGTGAGGAGAGGCTGAGGGACCTGGGGCTGCCTAGTCTAGAGAAGAGGAGACTGAGNAGGGTGGGAGAGGTGGTGAGCAGCAAATCACTGTCCAAAGACCTTTGCTTCCAGAAATGTGAGGTTGTTAAGTTCATTTCTCCTTGCAGCCAAACTCTTCAAGCTAGTTACAATTAAAGCACTTCACGCAGCGGCAGCTTCAGCTGACTCGGCAAGTAGAGAGCAATTACCACTCTGATCTCATTATCACTAAAATTAAAATACATATACATCCAGGGAAGAAACATCATGTGGCAGGAGCTTGTAGATTACTGAGGGGTGACCAACACAAGGTTGAAAGGAGGAAACATTTCCAACTGCAGATGGGAACATCTGCAGTTAAACACTGGCACAGGTTGCCCAGGGAGGTTGTGGTTGCTCCCTGGAGGTGTTGGAAGCCCAGGTTGGATGAGGTCTTGGGGGCTGGAACTAGATGATCTTTGAGGTCACTTCCAACCTAAACCATTCTATGATTCATCCTAACATCTGCACCAGTTTTGACTGCTCCTTTTCACCAAGTGGAGTAACATTTACCGACTCACTGCCCCACTCCCAAACACAAGGTTCACTCACAGCAATGCTCAGTGCTCCAGCTCTGCTCCAACTCCAAGGACTTTGGTCATGTTATGCAGAGAAGGGATTTGGTCCAGCAAGTGGTTTTCAAGACCAGAGTGGATAAAGCCCTGGACAACCTGGTCTGACCTCACAGCCATGCCTTGCTTTGAGCAGGGGATTGGACCACAGGCCTCTCGAGATGCCTTCCGTATGAAGGCAGTTCTGTATGAAGCTATCCCTACTCCACAGGGAACACCAGCACTGTAGCATCCTCACCCCAGCAGGTGGTTAAGAGAATGCAAAAGCTTTCATAAACTCCACTGCAGTAAGAAGGTCTTGTGCATTCAAGGGCTTTCTGTTCATCCACAGTGTGCTACTGAGTGTGCATCTTTAGCAAAAAACATGGTGGGGGCAGGGAGAGAAGCTGAGCAAGATCGATTTTTACATCTTTATCCTCTCCTGCAGGCTGATAAAAATACTGCTCTTCCCAGAAGATAAACCAGTAAATTTTCAGTTTAGATTTGTGTACCAGGAAACAGGCCTCTCACAGCATCCTCTGGAGATTATTCCAGAGCTTAAAAGATTTCACACTCCAGCACTTCCCAAAAATACCCTGACTACGTTTCCTTTGTCAGTCTCATCCTAATATAGCACTGGATAAGTTCTCCACCTCTAGGCTATTCACACTCCCCAGAGAACTGAGGACTGCTGCACCACACAGCCAAAGCAGAAAGATCAGGTTCTTCTAATCTCCCCTCTAATCCACTCCAGCACCAAAAACTTGTTTGTATTTCTGGCCATACCATCAGGATTGGTTTCCCTTTCTGTAGATTCTGTAGATGATGTCCCAGTACTGACTGCAGGATAATAGAATGCAAAAGCTTTCATACAGAGCGCTAGCCCAAGAGCCAGAGTGCAAGCCCAAGAGCCAGAGTGCAAAACCAGCCTATCCAGAAGCGCTTTGACTCCCTTGCACATCAAACCCCCAAATTACACATTTTCATTTCCAGGCTCCAATATCAAGAACTCCAACAGTCCATCCTCTCTTCAGCAGCCCAATCCAACCTCTCTGCAATCAGTGGAAAGAGTCTTAATCACTTGGAAGGTCTTGGATCAAGTCCCAAGTCTTAAAGAACAAAAGCCAGGAGAAAAGGAAGCATTAACTTCCCATGCAGCTGTGTGGAATTCCTGCCTTGAAGTGGGAACCGAAGGGCTGGGAGGGTAGGTGGAAGGATTTAAAAAAACCAAAGAACAGGATGAACAGCATGTTTTAACCTTTGGAAAATGCTCTCTGAAACTGTTCTGAATTAACTTTTTTATCCAATCAAAGGAACATTGCCCTCACGTTCACCAGAAGAATGAACACTTGGATGTCCCAGTATTTACTTGGATCTTCTCCTCCTGAATCAGAGATTATCTGCCCCCTTAGGCAACCTACAACTTCTCAGCCTGACTNCCCTTCAGATCCTGGAAGGCTACTCTAAGGTCTCCTGGAAGCCTTCTCTTGTCCAGGCTGCAGAGCCCCAACTCTCTCAGCCTGTTCCAATTCAAGAAAAACTAAACAGAGCAATGTGAGGAGAGGCAGCCCAGGCAGGCACTTCCCCAATAGGAAGCAGCAGAAGATGGCAGAGTGTAGCAGCTTTATCCTGGCTGGGAAGCAGTCAGCCTCTGTCTTCACTAATGCAATGGCTTGGCACAGGGAGCTACCTGAAGGATGATGGAGCAAGAGGCTGTGCACACTCTTCAGAACTCACCAACACACTTAACCAGATCCCACGTCTACACAGCTACAGGAAAGCCTGACTGCATGTGTTGTGTGTGCATCATGTTCCTCAGCTACCTCTCCAGCCATCTGCTTTCATGTCAGGTAACCAGAAAGTCAAGACAGAGAATCACAGTTACGCCCTCTTCATACACGGGAGGGCTCACAACCTCTCTGTATCACTGTGACAGCCTGAGAACCGACTGTTCTGAGCAGGTCTGGTACATCACAAGACTCTCATGCTCTTTTTGAATCAGGCCATTAATCATTGCCCTGTGATTAATTATCCTAAACCAAAACAATCAGTGCAAGGCCAACGTCAAAGGAAAGCCATCTCTGCCCCAGATGGTTCCCTGATGCACAGCCCAGTGTGCTTAGTACAGCTAAGAGCTAGGGAAAAGCTGCCTTTTTTGGACCCTACTCATCTCCAAAAGCAGATCAGCAGAGCTAAACCTAAAGAAAAGGGAGAAGTACTAAAAGAAAATACTTAAGAAAAGCGAGAAATGAAGTACCAAAACCACTAAAGAACAGGGAGAAGTGAAGTACCAAAAGAAAATACTAAAGAGAAGGGAGAAGTAACAAAGGAAAATACTAAAGAAAAGAGAGAAGTACCAAAGGAAAACATTGAAAAGAGAGAAGTGAAGTACCAGAAGAAAATACTAAAGAGAGAAGTGAAGTACCAAGAGAAAATACTAAAGAAAAGAGAGAAGTGAAGTACCAAAAGAAAATACTAAAGAGAAGGGAGAAGTAACAAAGGAAAACACTAAAGAAAAGGGAGAAGTGAAGTACCAAAAGAAAATACTAAAGAAAAGGGAGAAGTAAAGAAAACACTGAAAAGGGAGAAGTGAAGTACCAAAAGAAAACACTAAATAAAACTAAGAAGCGAAGTGAAAAGGGCATTCTGCATTTTCTAACAGCAAACCAAACAAACATTGCCCTGCTTGCTTTGTAAATCTTACAGCAAAGCTCCTCGGAGCTGCCTCCGTCTTACAAAACAAAGACAAGCAAGGAGTAGCTGCGGGCAGTGAAGTCTATTAGCATTTGAATTCAAGCTTGCATGTCCTCCGAAGGAAAAAACTCCTCTTAAAAGCAACTTAATGAACTTCCTCAAACATATTCTGGCAACAGTTGACTTGAGATTTGAAGATTTCTGCTGTCTTTTCGGTTCCTTAAAAAACAAACTGGGAAACGTTAAAGATCCCGCAGATTGCTGCCAATGTTCCCAAACAGGATGTTTTTGTTGTTGAAGGCTGTAATTAGGACCAGTGACCTTGAAAATGTAAACAAGCCCTCCATTACCTCGTCTAATTATTGCTGCAAATCTGTGGGGTTTTCTCCTTCTGAGCTTGGCTGTATGAGTAGTTCAGCCCTCAGGCACAGACCAGAACTTTCACAGGACCCAGAATACCAGCAGGGAGTGTCACCAGCTAGGTGAAGAAGAAAGGAAGGGAGGAGGAGGAGGAAAAGTATTTAGTACACGGCTAGTGGTTTAGAAATCAAGGTGGCTGTTATCAGCACACAGAAAAGGCAGGGCAGAAAGGACACCCCTACAAGGAGTGCATTACAAGTACTGCTGGAGAATGACCCCTGCTCAGAAGATAACCTTGGAAAGTGCCCCAACTCCTGAGATAGCAAGAAGGAACTTTCCCAATGCCTCACCTCGCAGTCAGAAACCTGATCTTAAGTGGAGTCCCTTAGGGATCGGTCCTGGGACCAGTCTTGTTTAACGTCTTTGCTGGTGCCACGGACAGAGGCATTGAGTGGATCCTCAGCAAGTTTGCCAAGGACATCAAGCTGTGTGGTGTGGCTAACATGCTGGAGGGCAGGGATCCATCCAGAGGGACCTGGACAGGCTGGAGAGGTGGGCACAAGCCAACCTCATGAGGTTCAACAAGACTAAGTGCAAGGTCCTGCAGCTGGGTCGAGGCAATCCAAAGCACCAA
>VWYK01044760.1:3990-20151 GCA_013399775.1 Semnornis frantzii | reverse complement strand
TCTAAATCTCCCCTCTGCCAGACTAAACCCATTGCCCCTAGTCCTGTCATTGCAAGACCTTGTAAATAGTCCCTCCCTTTCTATTTTTATAATTCCTGCCTCAGCCAATTAACCCCTAAATAAATCAACACCTGGGAGTGTTGATTGATGGCTAGCTGAACATAAACCAGTGGTGTGCTAGGGTGGCCAAGAAGGCCAACAGTATCCTGGCCAGTATCAGGAATAGTGTGGCCAACAGGAGTACAAATGTAATTGTCCCTCTCTGCTTGGGACTGATAAGGCCACCCCTCAAATACTATGTTCAGTTTTGGGCCCCTCACTCCAAGAAGGACATTTTGATGGTGGAATGTGTCCAGAGAAAAGCAACAAAGCTGGTGAAGGGTTTAGAGAACAGATCTTATGAGGCGTGGCTGAGGAAACTGGGGTTGCTTAGTCTGGAGAAGAGAAGGCTGAGGGGAGACCTCATTGCTCTCTACAACTCCTTGAAAGGATATTGGAAAGAGGTGGGGGTTGGTCTCCCATGCAACAAGTGACAGAACAAGAGGAAACAGCCTCAAGTTTTGCCAAGCAAGGTTTAGTTTGGATATTTAGGATTTATTTCTTTTGTGAAACAGCAGTCAGGTATTGGAACAGGCTGCCCAAAGTGGTCATGCAGTCACCATCCCTGGAGGTATCTAAAAGACACATGGATGTGGTGCTGAGAGACGAGGTTTAGTACTAGTGGATTAGAAGCAGTGGTGGGATTGCAAGCTTTAGGAGTATGGCTGGACTTGATCCCAAAGGTCTCTTCCAACCTCAGTAGTTCTATGGTTCTGAGTCAGAGGCAGTTTTGGTACTGAAGGGCTTCTGTGAACAATATGAGTAAGGAAAGGGAGTGGATAATGGAGGGGGGAAAAGAGGCTTATTGTAACTTTATTTTGAGAGTCATTCCCCTACTGTCATGGATTAAGGTTGTGGTACTGAGTGTTCCCTATCTCACAGGCCATCTGTCCTTCCTGCAAATAAAGGCAAGAAACAGAGTCTGGCAGCTTGTGTTTCCCAATGTACCATACTAATGCGAGATGTCATTGTCTCCAGGGTAGACAGCAGTAGATAACTGTTTGATTCAAAATTGAAGGCACTTGTACCATGTCTACTTACCTGACAGAGCACCAGAGCAATGATGCTACTGTCATAGAGCCTGGAAGAGGGTTTCCTGGTAGAAAGGTGTGCATTTAGAGTTACTTTGCCAAGGCTCAGCTGAATTATTCCTGTCGACAAAGCAAGGCTGATGTGTTGAAGTGAAGCACTGATAAAAGCAGCAAAAACACTTTCTTTGTTCTTATCAGGAGCTATTTGTAAACCTGCCAAATGGGGAAACAGTATTTTTTTCAATCATTTGTGATTTAAAAATTCTTATTAGTGCATAACCCTTCTTTCTGGTTGATGATTAAAAGACTATCCCACAAAACTCTGGATTAAATTGATATGCTTTAATCATGGGGAAACAAATTAATCTCTCCTGACATTCTGATGGCTTTACTGGGATGACATAAAGAATTATATTGGCAGAAGGATGCAAGTGAAGTCCAAAAGCAGAGATCTCAATTAGCTGTTGTGAAGTAAATCCCATCTGCCCATCAAGCCTTCAAATGTGATACACTGGATTCCGGACACTGTAGGTAGCTTTGGATCTGAAAAAGCAAACTGAAAATGGGTATTTAAAAGGTGTTCCTACAATGAAATGAATGCCTGGAAGTGCTGGTGAATATTCATGACTATAATCCTAAATTGCACTCTGAAATTGCCTTGAGTTCTTGAAAACAAGAATTCTCTTTAAAAGAGAAATGTCAGGGTATTCCTCTTTGTCTCCTTGTTGAGAGTTATTCATGCCTAATTCTGACAATCTCTCTATCTCAGCAAGTTACTGCCTGAGCAATGATGAGTAAATGCAGAAATCATTGCTATCAGACCCACGTAACTTTAAACATTTCAAGATCTCAGTCTCTGAACAACTTTAGTCACTACGATTGAAAATGTTGTTGCTGGATTGCTGTTTCTTTGATGTACAGAGGATATCTTTCAATCTGCAGAGAAAATTGCACAGAAACATTCTACAAAGTGTTACAAAATTTCATGGAAAACTCTGACCTTTTTGCAGAGTTGTTAGAGGTCAAAAGTGAAATCGGAGATCTGTTCAGCAAAAGGGTGTGTCACAAATGCCTGCATCTAAAAACTGCTGCTGGAGTAGAAATTACAGGTAAGGAATTTTGCTATCTTAAACCCAGGTCTATTTACTTGTCTTTCATCAAATGAGGGCGTGTTTTTGCCTTGGTAAAGAAACATTAGAAATATTCAGTGTCGTATGTGTGTGTGTGGCATAAATAACATAGTACCTATGTTTCCATAGCATTTTTTCTCCTGCAAACACATTATTGCATTCTTAATTTTGTGTGCAGTGAGCCAACAGCTACATTGAATCACATCACTCTGTTGGCATTTTGATTTGAAGCAAGTATCATAGATTCATAGTATGGTTTAGGTTGGAAAGGACCTTGAAGATCAGTTAGTTCCAAACCCGCTGCCATGGGCAAGGACACCTGCCACTAGACCAGGTTGCTGGAAGCCTCACTCAGCCTGACCTTGAACACCTCCAGGAAGGGGGCATGTGTAACCTCTCCAGGCAACTTCTTCCAGTGTCTCACTATCCTTATGGTAAAGAATTTGTTTCTAATATCCAGTCTAAATCTACCTTCCTCAAGCTTCAATCACTGAATGCTAGGGTGGAAGGGACCTCAAGGCTCATCTGGTCCAAGCTTTCTAGGTGACAGTATAGTTGAAATGAGCTGGCCCAGCACCCTGTCAAGCTGAGTCTTCAAACTGTCCAATGTAGGAGAGTTCACTAGTTCCTTTGGCAGATGATCCCAAGTAGGGAATTTTCAGGTGAAATCTCAGCTTTCCATTGCTGAATTTAAGGTTGGTTTTGTTTCTTTATGTTCGTGGGGTCAATATATTGCAATAACAGTAACTGTGATAATGTGCCTGCTCTGTAAATATTGTTAATTAATTTGTATTAATTTACAGGATTTCTGTGGCACCAAGAAGTTATTATAGTCAAGTATGCTTCATCTTAAATTCCTACCTTGCAGATGATCACCACACAGGTTACATCCTGTCAGTCCCATGGTTGTTTAAAAGACGTGGAAATGTGATGCTGAGGGACATGGTTTAGCACCACATTTGGTAGTGTGGAGTTAACGGTCGGGTTTGATGATCTCAGAGGTCTTTTCCAACCAAAACGATTCTATGAAGTCTCTTGAAGGAGCTGTATGGTTTAGAGGGCTGCTAACACGGAAGGAAGTCATCAGGGGAAGGCCTTGGTAACCCTATAATCCTGTGTTAGCCTTTTAGCAGAACCTTAAATAGGGTTAAGATGGAACATTCACTTTGAACACTTTGAGCAGAGAATCATGACAGCCTTCTGCAGTTGTTGCTAAGTCATTTCTTTTGCTTCATCAGTGTATCCAAGATACTAGTATTATCTGTAGCATGGAAATGGGAACGGCTGCAGTGTCATAGAGTCCACAAACTTAATTCTTTGATCCGAAGAAATATGAGATTGCTCTTTTCATAAACCCATAGGTGATGTAAGTAAAAAATCTTATTTACAGTCATGGCATCATAGAAAATCCTGTAGTCTGTCCATCTGCATTAAGGGAGGATAAGCAATGCATAAACTCTTTTTAGCAGATACTGTCTAGTATGTTTTTAAAGATGTCTGATGATGGAACCTCCTACCTCTCCCAGGGAATCTGTGTACAACTTCACTGTGCTTGCATATGAGACCTGAGAGAGGGTGCGAGGGTATTTGAAAATGTAGAAGAACTGAGGAATTAAAAGAGAGGCTGAGGATTATGGTCATAGGCCAGTCCAAGAGAGATGATTCTACCACTTTACTCTCCTCTGGTGAGACCTCACCTGGAATACTGTGTCCAGGTCTGGAACCCTCAATACAGGAAGAACAGAGACCTGCTGGAGCGGGTCCAGAGGAAGGCCACAAAAGTGATCGGGAGTTGGAACAGCTCTGCTACGAAGACATGCTGAGGGAGCTGGGGATGTTCAGCCTGGAGAAGAGAAGGCTCCAGGGAGACCTAATAACCTTCCACTACCTGAAGAGGGTCTACAAGCAGGATGAAGAGAGGCTGTTTGCAAAGGCCTTTAGTGATAGGATGAGGGGAAGTGGTTTCAAACTAGAGAAGAGCAGATTTAGATAGGGTGTTAGGAAGAAGCTCTTTACTGTGAGGGTAGTGGAACACAAGAGCAGATTGTTCGGGGAGGTAGTTGAGGCTCCATCCCTGGAGATATTCAAGGCAAGGCTCAAGAGGCGTCTGGGCAACCTGATCTAGTTGAGGACATCCCTGATTGCTACAGAGGAAGTTAGACTAGATGACCTTTGGGGGTCCCCTCTATGATTCTATTCTATGATTAGTAAAATGAAGTTTGTTTGGGTTTTTGTGTGAATCATTGCAATAAGAATATCTAAGGGCACTGGAATGATGTCCCAGGTCTCACTACAACTCCCTGAAAGGAGGTAGAAGGAGGTGTGGGGTCAGTCTCTTTATCAAAGTGACAAGTGACAGAATGAGAGGAAATGGCCTCAAGGGGTGGTTATAAATTGAATATGAGAAGAAAATTCTTCACTGAAAAGGTTCTCAAACACTGGAACAGGATTCTCCCAGAGATGGTGGAACCCCTGAAAGTGCAAAAGGTGTAGAGATGTGGTGCTGGAGGACAGGGTTTAGCAGCAGACTTGCTAGACTTGATGATCTTAAAGGTCTTTTCCAACTGAAACAATTTAATCATTCTGTGATGTAGTGTCTAGGGATAAAATGGTTCTTGTGAAAAACTATTTTTTTTTCCTCCACCCCACAAATTCTTATTACTGGAAAAGCCTGACATTTTTTTCTTTGATCACAGGGCTAACACCAAACCAATCTCTAACAGGGAATTGGAATTGTAGATGTGTTAGGAAGACTTAGAATACGACTTAATGGTTAGATTAAAAAGAAAGATCCTGAATAATTTCCTCCTTCACTTCAGAGAAGAAAATCTTATCTCCCAGAAAAATCAAAACAAGTTAAAAAGCACCCATCTTGACTGCTTTCTGTCTACATCTGTGCTGTAGGCCAAGTTGTAAGGAGGATGTTTACAGCAATGAGGCACTAATATATTCATTGGAATCCAAAGTGTTCTCTGAAAAATACTGAAGTACAAAAGCAATTACCATTAATCATTATATACAATGAGAGGAGCATTATCATCGAGTGATAATGCCTTCTGAAATCATACATTACCACCCAGGATAAAAAGAGAAGCTTCTGCATTGCTATTTCTGTTATGAATGCTTATGCTTTTTTTATTTTTTTTTTAATGTTTTGCTGTTCAAGTGGGGTTTGACCTTAGTAAAAAACACAGAGAAAGTTAACTTTCAATAATAATGAAAAGCATCTCCATTGCAACCTCTGGGCGTGCACACTGGAAATATTTGCTTAGTACTCAAAGAGAGTTTTGCAAAGGGAGGTGATGGCTTCCACACAAATGAAATTCAGCTACCATGCAGAAAAGCAGTGCCAGCTCTCTGCATCTCTGTAACCTGCCGATAACTTAAGCAGATCATAGGCAAGGGTTGCCCTTCTGCATCAAGAATCATAGAATTGTTTTAGTTGGAAAAGGCCTTTAAGACCATCAAACTAAGAGCACCGTGGCCATTGAACCATGTCCTAAAGTGCCATGCCCACACGTTTCTGTAGCACTTGCAGGGATGATGACTCCACCACCTCCCTGAGCCCCCTGTTCCAATGCCTGATCCCTCCTGCAGGAAATTTTTTTTTTTTTCCTAATCTCCAACCTAAACCTCCCCTGGCACAATCTCAAGACGTTTCCTCTCATCCTGTCACCTGATACTAGGGTAAAGAATTGAAATTGCCTGAATGCAGCTTGCACTCAAATCTAGCACAATGAATAGGAAAGGCGAAGGCAACCTGGTACAGCGAAATTCAAAGACAGCTTAGTGAAACAAGCAAAAGCCTTTATCTGATGAGGAGGCATAGAATGTCAAAGAATAATGATCTGGCACATATATTTCCCCCTGTGGTGGGGTCACTGTCCCTCGAGGTGTTCAAGAAATATATGGACATGGCAGTTTAGGATACAGTTTAATGACTGTGGGGTGTTAGGTTGATGTTTGGGCTTGATGACCTTAGAGGTCTTTTCTAACTGAAACAATTCTGTGATTCTGAATTTGCAATGCATGTTCATCCATTGAGAATATACCTATTGAAATTTAATTTATTGATATGACACAAAAAGAATGTTGTGTTTATCTGAAATTGGCTTTGCCATGGTTTTGCATTAACCTTCAGCAGACATTTCTAATTTTTCTGTAAATTTCATAAAATGACACCTAGTCAGATTTTAAAAGATGCCTTAATTTGATGCTTCTAATACACTTAGCTATTTAACTTGTGTTTGTGTTAGCTTCCTTCCCTTAATTTCAGTGTTCCACTCCAGTTGTGTGGCTATTTGTGCATGTGTGGCTCGAGATAACAGCAAAGCACATGACTGACCAAAAACCCCCAGTACTAATGCTTTGTTCGTAATTAGAAAAGAGATTATTTGTCCCCAGCTAGGTTTTAAGTGAATTCAGTCTAACATTCCTCCAACGTTGCAACACTCTTTGAAAACCTTCCATTTCAAATATTTAATACTACCTAATAATTTAGAGCTGAGGATTCAAGAGTATGAATTAACTTTACATGAGTTCTCTTGAAGGATCTACAACAAATTTAAACGCTTTCAACCCTGGAACTTTGAGGTTCAGCCAGCTTAAACCAGACTCAATTAAAGACAGACTGGAGATGCATCTTGTTGGAGGGAATAGCTAAATATCCTGTGTGATTTGCAACGAATTCTGTTGTGTTTGGATTCCCTCTCTCTCTGCTTTCTTTCTTACCAAAAAATAAATCAAAAACCAGTGGAATGCTCATCTCTGGATAGAAAGGTCATTAGAAAGGTCCTCTGTGCTCATCCATGGCCTGAAGCTATGTCATTTAAGCTTGGTGTACTTCACCAGAGTATTACTTGTCATTAATTCATTTAATTTATTTACTTTTTTAGTTTTGGCAGCCATGTTAAGTACTGTGTAAACACAGCCAGGAATTAAATCCTTCTTTCTGGTATTGTATCCATGTTAGTTATTTCATATGGAAATTCCTATTCTTTCTGAACACCCAATGTAAAGATCAGGATCTTGCTAGATCTCAGCTAAACTGCTCTTTCTTGCATTTTTTGATAAATCAGTTGAGGAGGATGAACCTGGCACAAATCCGTGTCCCACATGGGTGGCAGAACACTGGAACAGGTTGCCCAGGGAGGTGGTTGGGGCCTCATCCCTGGAGATACTCAAGGTGAGGCTTGACTGGGCTCTGGGCAACCTGATCTAGTTGAGCACATCCCTGCTGACTGCATGGGGGATATGGACTAGATGACCTTTGGAGGTCCCTTTCATCCTGGACCATTCTATGATTCTATGTTCTCCAATAGACATCTTTTTTAAGATTGCTACCACCACAGTGGCAGCCAGCACCGTAACCTCTGGACCAGCCTCTGTCTTTGAATGGGTGGAGATTGACAAAAAGTAATGGGTTTCTAGTTCTCCATGCTGTGGAATGTAGGGTAACAATCTCTGATAGTGTCTAGCAGAGATGTAGCACTTGAAGGCCATTTCCTCTTGTTCTGTCACCCGATACTAGGAAGAAAAGATTAATTCCCCACCTCACTCCAATCTCCTTTCAGGGAGTTGCAGACAGTGATGAGGCCTCCCCTCAGCCTCATCTTCTTCAGACTAAACAGCCCCAGGTCCTGCAGCTGCTCCTCAGTAGACCTACTCTCCAGACCCCATGTTAGCTGCCCTTCTCACAACATGCTCCAGAACCTCAATATACTTCTTGCAGCGAGTGACCCAAAATTTAACCCAGATTCAAGACTTCTCTTATCTTTCTCCAGTAAAAAAAAATCTCAAAGAAAAATTTGTTCTCTACTCTGAGGGCGGCGAGACACTGGAACAGACTGCCCATGGAAGTCATGAATGCCTCATTCCTGGAAGTGCTTAAGACCAGGTTGGCTGAGGCTTTGAGCAACCTGGTCTAGTAGTAGGTATCCCTACACATGGTGAAGAAGTTGGAACTAGATCATCTTTAAGGCCTCTTCCAACTCAACCACACTATGAGCATCATGTGGCTGTTAGACTGTTGTTTTGCTTCAATGATTTTAATAAATAAACAACAGAATGAGTCCCAGCTGACTGCATCTGGAATTTATGTCCTCATATGCAGGCTACCTACTATTAGGAAGTTCAGAAGCAAGGTGTGGAAACATCAACGTCTCATACTCTCACAGATATCTGTAAGAGTGGGAGGCCATGCAGGTAACCACCCATCTGGGCACAAGAGCAATAAGAAGACATTTGGCTGCTGGCTTGCATGTGCCACACTGTTATGCCTCCAGGCCTTCTCCCGCTGATGCAGTAACTTGCAGCTTTAAGCCTGTGGCTGTTCATGTGCTTGGCTCTCACACTTGACACTTTAACAGTCTTGTTTGTCTCTTCCACAGGGAAGTGCTGAGAGGTATCAGTTCTCCAGCAAACAGCAGTGATACTACCCAGAAGGGACAGTGATGCTAAGCTGAAATTTCTCCAATTGCAGTCCTTTTCCCACTGATAAAAAACAATTATGATGCTGCATATATTTGAGACTCATGCTGGCTCTGGACTTGTATTGCAATAACCCTGCCAGACATTTTGCCAGTGTCAAGCAAGCAAGCAGCCTAAGAGCTGCTCAATCAAATCCCATGAAAAATGGAAATGCATTCTTTTACCTAGTGACAGGAGTTTTCATATGAGTCACCCTAGATTTGCACTAGAAAACCCAGTTTAGTTCCCAGAGCCATCCAAAGGCTTTTTTATCATCAATCTCATTCTTAATAGAGCAAGATTGGCACTATGCTGAAGGAAATTTCTCTCATCTTCACATCTTGCTTCCCAGTAACTAAAATGAAAAAAATCATTTGAGGAGGCTTTCTTGTAAGTTTATCAGTGCATTGTACACAGTGCTGCTTTTGCAGTCTGTGGAACCTCTTCTAATGTGTCTTATTACTTCCAGACAGAACAAGAACAGTCATTTCCAGAAAGAGAGCACTCACTACAATTATGGGGAATAAGTTATGCATAATGCATACACACTGCAAAAATAAGGCTTTAGGCACACTTCAAAAATAAAACTCATCTATTCTGTGGATATCCAGGACTAGTTCTTGTCTGGAGTTGAAGTGTATTTGTCCCCAGTCCTAATTATTTTCACTCATTAGCCCTTCTACTTCTCTTGTGTAGAGCTACTTTTGGTACCATAAAGTAGATGATACAAAACTCCTCTTAGTCAGTTTTAAATTGTTCCCTTTTTCTCCCCCTAAATACTCTTAATAGTTGAACATTTGGCTAGAGCACTTATAGTGTATGATTTCATAGAATCATAGAATGGTTTGAGTTGGAAGGAACATTGAAGATCATCTAGTTCCAACCTTCTACCTTGCTTCCTTTCTGTGCAGAATAGCAGAGAGTAGTCTCTCAAAAAAAAAAAAAAAAAAAAGGGGGAAATTTGTAATTTCATTTCCATTTGTATTTGGACATTCAAAGTCCCATGGAAGTCAAACTTCATTCTGCAGTGTTTCAGTCACACTAACAGTGTCTATGTTGCCTGGGTACTGAGCTTTGGGCAGATTTCACCACTAATTTGACCTAGATAATTTAAGGATTTCACCAGCAATTTGACCTAGACTATGTAAGGATGTGGTTTAGATTCAGAGCCTCCACATGCTTAGGTATGTTTTGAAGAAATCAGCTTACAATGTTGCTGGAAAATTCTACAGGTGCCCTCATCTCTCTGGGAAAGAAGAGGAAGCCAAGTGTTGCTGGAGGCTGGCTGCCCCTGTAACTGCTACCCTGGGACATCCTCCCAGCAAAGCTCCTCTAAATACAGTCACAGAATCACAGAATGCCAAGTTGGAAATGACATCAAGGATCATTTGGCCCAACCTTTCTAGGTGACAGTAGAGTTGAAATGAGCTGGCCCAGCAGCCTGTCAAGCTGAGTCTTCAAACTGTCCAATGTAGGGGAATCCACTGCTTCCCTTGAGAGAGTGGGAGACATCTCTGCCTATGGCAGGGGGTTGGAACTAGATGACCTTTGAGTTCCCTTCCAACCTAAACCATTCTATGATTCTATGTTTCCAATCTCTAACTGTTCTCATGGGGAAACATTTTCTTCTGGAGTTCAATCAGGAATCTCCTCAGGAGTAACTTGTTCCCATTACCCTTTGTCCTTTCCATGAGACGCCTTGTAGAAAGGGAATCTCCATCCTCCTGGTAGCCACCCTTTGTATACTGGTCCATGGCAATAAGGTCTGCCCTAAGCCTTCTCAAGGCTGAATAAACCCAGTTTTCTCAGCTTTTCTTCATATGGCAGAGCTTCCAGTCCCGTGATAATTCTTGTGGCCCTTCTTATACAGTGGAGAGTTCAATAGAGGGCTTTCGATAAACTTTCCCTTCTTCCATGATAGCCCAGCTGAATGCCACTTAGTTCTCCTAATCTTTCTTAGACAGTTGTGCCATCTTGCTAAGCATCTTTTCCCTTTCATTTGAGTTCTCTCCAGCCTGCTAACAGCTTGTTCATGATGGCAGTGCCTGGCACAAGGCGCAGTATTGCAGGTGCAGTTGCATCAGCACTGTATATTTTCATGCAATGCTATCATTAGTCACCACTGTTTTGCAGTGCAGAGGGCAAACAGAGTGACTCTTCCAGTCCAAACAGTTTTAGTCATCTATTGAACCTGGCATGTAGAAGCATGCATCCTGTAAAGGACCAGGCTCATGATTTCGTTATCAAACCCATCTCCTTCCAGCCAAACAGTCTTGGATAAATAGATTGCTGTGCTTTGCCATCTTGCTGCTGCATATTAATCTAGATTCCTCGGGGTGGGGGGAGGGTGCTGAGAAGTTGATGCTCAGTAAATGTATTTAAATGGCTTTTTCCACATGATTGTAATCATAGAATTGCTTGGGTTGGAAAATACCTCAAAGATTATTGAGTCCACCCACCTACCTAACACTACTGTGGCCATCAGATCACGTCCTAAAGTGCCGTGTGCTGTGTGCCTGCATTTCATGGACAACTCCATGGATGGTGACTCCACCACCTCCCTGGGCAACCTGTTACAATGCCTGCAGCAAAGAAATTTTTCCAACAATCCAACCTAAACTTCCGTGCCACAATTTCAGATTATTTCCTCTTGCTCTATCACCTGATAGTAAGGAGAAGAGACTGACTCCCACCTGGCGAGATGACAGGAAAGCTACCCACACAGGCAGGGCATTTTCTGCAGTTTATATTAAAATAATAAATAGCTGCAGAAAAAACAAACAAACAAACAAACAGCGTGTTTGAGAGCTGAATAGTGTGCATTATTTCCATTGTGGCATTGCTTCTTCTGAACTGGCAGTAGTACTGTACTATTATTCTCTGTGGGGCATCAAGCAGAGGCTGGAAAGGTGAGTGCTTACTCCCTAAAGCCATTTGTTTTACCAGTGCTGTTGAAATACAGCTCAGAATTATGCTTAATATGGATGAGAAAGTGGAACTACTTGAAAAGGGATATGGGGGATCTTCCAAACCTATAAACCTACCTCCCCCATGGGTTGCTTTTGCATTCGTCATGTATCATGCTCCTGGCACCTTAAGCTTACTATGTCACACATAGGCTTTCACCTGGACCATGCTAGGTCTGTATCAGAACTCATTTTGCTCTACTTTTTATCAGAGCTTCCCTTCAAAATCCACAGGACTGTTCCTGTCTCATCCTTGACTGGCTTTTACCTCACACACATGGGTTGCACCTGAATCGTGCTCAAAAGCTAGTTCATCATCCAAGGCTGCAGACCAGTAGATAACCAGCAATGGTTACAGGTGTGAGCTGGTTACAATTCGTTGCAGACCTTGTCATCATCTCACAATGTGAATGGCTACCTAGTTTCCTGTTTTTTTTCTGCCCAGGAGGCTGTTAGCAATTTAGTCAAGAAATTCTTGCCAGGCCAGTAAAGGATTGCAGCACTTTCTCTGGTCACCTGAGTAGAGTAAGCTCAGGTTCTCAAAAAAACATTAGAAATTTGTGTCTGACAAGCCTCTCGATGGCACAGAGAAGTCCAGTTAGAATAATGGAATCATAGAATGGTAGGGGTTGGAAGGGCTCTCTGGAGGTCATCCAGTTCAACCCCCCTACCAAAGCAGGATCACCTAAGGCAGGCCACACAGGGGTATGTCCAGGTGGGTTTCAGAAGTCTTGAGAGGAGGTTCCACAGCCTCTCTGGGCAGCCTGCTCCAGGGCTCTGGCACCCTCACAGCAACGAAGTTCTTCCTCGTGTTCACACAGAACTTCCCATGTTCCAGTTTGTGTTCATTGCCCATCATCCTGTCACTGGGCACCACTGAAAAGAGACTGACCTCTTCTTTTTGGCACCCACTCTTAAGGTACTTGTAAACATTGATCAGATCCTCTCTCATCCTTCTCTTTTCCAGGTCTCTTAGCTTTTCCTCATCAGACAACTGTTCCAGCCCCTTCATCATTGTTGTAACCTCCATTGCACTCTCTCCAGTAGATCACTGTCCCTCTTGAACTGTGAAACCCAGAACTGGACACAGTACTCCAGATGTGGTCTCGCTAGGGCAGAGTTGTGCTGCATGGCACAGTGTCTCTCATGGTGTGGCCCAATCCCGTCTGCCTTGTATGACTGCTGACCTCTGCCTTGGTTTTGAAATCAGGGGATAGAATTCATGATTGTTAGTCCACAGCATGGTTGCATTTCATATTGCATAGTTGCTTTTAAAATTGCTCTCTCGTAGCTGTTTGAGTTGGGGAAATTACATCTTGCAGCTCATCTCAAGCTGCAGAAGGATCCATCTTCAGGATCACAGGACTTGTATTTAAACATTGGGTAATGTTTAACCAATGCCATACATAATTGCTGGAAATAAAATGTTTTTGTGTCCAAGTTTATGTTTAAGAAGGAAAATTTACAAAAAGGGTCTTTATGTTTTGATACTCTTCAGTCAACAGAGGCATAAGTGTTTGCTATGTTCAGTGTTTTGGACATTCTGCTTATCATGTTTGAACAGGTTTGAGATCTGGGAACAAGGGTAGTTTAGTTTGGAGAAGAGAATGCTAAGGGAAGACCTCAATGCTCTTCACAGCTTCCTGAAAGGAGGTTGGAGTGAGGTGGGGGTTAGTCTTCCCCACCTAGTATCAGGTGATAGAACAAGAGGAAATGGCCTGAAATTGTGCCAGGGGTGATTTAGGCTGGATATTAGGAAAAATGTCTTTGCTGCAAAAGCGATCAGGCATTGGAACAGGCTGCCCAGGGAGGTGGTGGAGTCACCATCCCTGGAGGTGTTCAAGAAATGTGTGGCCATGGCACTTTGGGACATGATTTAATGGCTACTGTTGTGTCAGGTTGACAGTTGGACTTGATGGATCTTTTCCAACCCAAACAATTCAATGATTCTATGAAATCTGACTCTGCCATGTGCTAGAACTACACAGCTTTGAAGAAGGGTGCAATATCTTTTGCCTCCTGTCCTAAAACATGTGAAGCTCAGCTAGGATTTCTTACGCATGGAGGAGATATTAGATACTTTTTCCTTTGCACATGATTTGTGCTTTAAAAAATAGATTTTTGGTGAAAATAATCCCAGTGAGATTGTTTGTCCTGTCTCTTCAAATCATACAACTGCTTTTACACTCTGTGAGCTTTCAAGCTTTGCTTTTTTTTGATACTCTCTAGCTTGTACTGAAGTAATCTCCTGCACTGGGAGTTTGACTATAGAGAAAATAATTGCTTCTTACATGATCCTGACTTGTAATGGAATATAAAGTTGTATTAGGAATATTGAAGGAGGTTTTGATTCTTTATTTCCCCCCCTGCTTTGCCTTTTATATCCTTTTTTCCATTTCATTGATTCAGTTACCTGCTTCCACCTTCCAGTGTCCATCAGAGCTGCAGTTCTTATTTTAGATTGGATATCACTCCTGATAGTTAGGAAATTTAGCATAGTGGCTTTTTTTTATTCTTTTTTTATGAAAAGAGGTAAGAATCATAGAATTGTTTCAGTTGGGGAAAAACTATCCATGACAATCGAGTCCAACCATCAGCCTAAACCACCATGGCCATTAAGCCATGTCCCACAGTGCCATGTCCATACAATTCTTGAACACCTCCAGACATGACGACTCCATCACCTCCCTGGCAGCTTGGTCCAATGCCTGACTACTCTTTCAGGTAAGATACTTTTCCTAATATCCAACCTAAATCTCCCCTGGCACTATTTCAGACCATATTGTCTCTTTCCGTCACCTGATACTAGGGAGATCAGACCCACTCTTACTTCACTCCAACCTCCTTTCTGGGTGTTGTCAAGAGCAATGAGGTCTTCCCTCAGCCTCCTCTTCTCCACGCTAAACAATCCCAGTTCTCTCAGACAATCCTCACCAGACCTGTTCTCCAGACCCTTCACCAGTTTTGCTGACCTTCTCTGGATACTCTTCAGCACCTCATTGGTTTTCTTGCAGTGAGAGGCCCAAAACTGAATCCAGGATTCCAAGTGTGTCCTCATCAGTGCCCAGTACAGGGGCACAATCACTTTTGCCTACTCCTGCTGGCCACACTGTTGCTGATCCAAGCCAGGATGCTGTTGGCCTTCTTGCCCACCTTGGCACAATGCTGGTTCAGGTCCAGCCAGGTGTCAGCCAACACTCTCAGGTCCTTCTCTGCCAGGCAACTTTTCAGCTGCTGTGCCCTAAGCCTGGAGCATTGCATGGGATTTTTGTGAAGAAGAAGAAATAAAAAAGTCTTGCAAAGCCTCATCATCACCTTTGGGTTTTTATCATGCCCTTAGGCTGCTCAGACTACAAATTGCATACAAGTTGTGGTGATCAAATTAGTGATCCCACTTTGCATTATTTCGTATGTGAGGATCGTAGGAGGTCTCTGGGACAGTAACAGCACACTGGAAGGAGTCATCCTTTTAGAGAACCATGGAAGTGTACAACAGCTGATCTTTGAAACACTGCAGGCAGAAGCCAGTGCTGGTTTATTTTAGCACAAACAAAAGGAGAAGCACAGCTCAGTGTCTTACTGGCTGACTCTAATCTAGCAAGCTTTCATGAATTTCACAGGGAGGTAGCTGAACAGCAGCTATCCAAGAAAATGGCTATAAAACCTTTAACTCAATATCCCTGTGCTTGACTCCAATCCTTTCTGCCTTTCCAGCTGGCATGTTTACTGCCTGAGCACCTACAGAAGGTGTAAGGAGAATGAGGCATGCCAGGTCAGATCTGGAGAAGCTCCAGCCACTTCTCCTGGCTTCTAATATCTCATTCCCATTTCTATTGATAGCCTGTCTTCCTGTCCCACCCCACTGACAGTAATCTCTTTCTTATTCCTGCTTGTTGGCAGAGCTCCACCCTGCCAGATCTTTTTCATTTGTAGTACTCTACTGCTGTTCCCGAGCACATGCCTCCCTGAGGCTCTGAAAATCTCACCCTGTCATATTCACAGCAGCTGTTCTTCTTCCAGGAGTCTGTGTGAGGGCAGCCAGCATTGCCTGCTTTAGAGAAAAGTGCTTTAATCATCATGAGTGACAAGGAATAAAAGTAATTTCTTCTTAACCTCCTCCTTGTGATGGGGAGGGTTCCTCTGCAATGCTTCTTGCTTTGTAGTCCAATATGTTTATATAAATAGCTTTTCATAGATTCATAGAATGGTTTGAGTTGTAAGTGACCTTAAAGATCATCTAGTTCCAAACCCCTGCCATGGATGGGGACACCTTCCACTAGACCATGTTGCTCAAGGCCTCATCCAACCCGGCCTTCAACACCTCCAAGGAGGGGACTCCACAACCTCCCTGTGAAACCTGATCCAATGTCTCACTACCCTCACTGTAAAGAATTTCTTTCTAACATCCAGTCTAAATCTCCCATCTTCCAACTTCAATCCATCCCCTCTCATCCTATCACTACAAGC
>VWYK01044756.1:0-14772 GCA_013399775.1 Semnornis frantzii | reverse complement strand
CTAGTGAGCAAGCGGTATACTGACCGCAAAGCCTTCTCTTCCAGTTTATACCGAGTTTAATTAATGTATATATTTAATAACTATTTCCAGATTCTGTTATAACCTGTACATAGTTTCCATAACATTGCAAAGATCCTGTTAATATTATTATTAAATGGTGATCGGGGTGATGCGAGTTCTGAATATTTAATATCAATAAACTGTTAATATTTTTATATATCATCTCGTACTAATTAATTTCTCCATCCCGTTACATCATGCAGCTTGCTTTTTTCCTGCCAGTTCAGCAGATGATAATATCAAGAATATAGGAAAAGATAACTACCTTGGTCTTGATTTATAGGCACTCTTCTCTTTTATATTCATCCACCTGGGTGTTTTGTTTGTTTTTTTTTTTTCTCTTCTCTTATTTCTCCTTCTCTTCATATTACCCTACTGAAAAAAATAAAATAAACAAACAAATCCCAAAACAATTGAATTGCAAGTGAACCAAATTTTTCAACCCAACTTTACAGTGATAAGGTTATCTGTCAGAAAGGCCCTGGTTCTTGGTGAGTGAAGGCACTAGTGAAAATTAGCATTCTAAAAGGATCTTCTGCAGCTGTCTTCATAAAAAGAAACTGATTAGTGGTTTGGACAGTGCTAACTCTGTAAATTATCAAACAAAATATGGCAGAAGCATCCATTTACGTATATGAAAATTACAATTTGAACATCACACTCAGAGCATATTAATCAACTTCATTCTTTGTTTTTATGCCTAATGAAGCTTATCAGAAAGGTAAACAGCTTTCTAAATAAAGTTGCCTTGGCAAAAATGGATTAAATACATCCCTATTGGTATATAGATATTTATTTATTTACAGAGTTGTGGATTTTTTTTGTTTGTTTGGTTTTGTTTTGTTGTTTTTTTTTGTTTTTTTTTTTTACTATTTGTCTATTTACTTATTTAAATATGCATTATTTTGTAAGACATGGGTGAACATTTGAGATGTCCATGCTTCTACATTATATACGCTGGAACCAACAGGGGAAGAAATAAATACAGTCTATTCTTGTTCTGTCTCTTGACTCTTTATTGATTTAATCTCTTTCACAGCAATACTACCTTGTTGTTGTGTGTGATATTTTTGCAGGCTTTCATAGCCATATCTCACCATCTTTTGTCTGTCCCTCCTTCACGTTAAAGTTTTGATTGTTCACAACACATCCTCATCTGCTTTCCTTTATGAGTTAGTGAAGGGGAGCTGCTGCATTTCCCCAAAAGATCTACATTAAGTATTGCCAATGCTCTGCGCTCAAACCCTGAGGCACTGCTGCTTTAGCTGTTAGGGAAAATAAATAACCACCACTAAAACACAACCAAATAGCACAGACTTTTGAACTGTGTCCATTTTTCTTGGTGTTTGTTCTGTTTGTTAGATATTTATATAACATCCTATATCAGGTTCCAGAATTAATGCACTGATTCAAATCCTCAAGAACTCCTGATTTGTAAAAATAAAATAGTACACTGGAAATGACATCAGTTATTTTTTTTTTAGTCTCAACACCACAGAATCGTGATGCTCCACTTGATTACACCAACATGCTTTGAATTTTCTCCATTAATGTCAATGTACAAAGATCATAGTGATTCTGTATAAACTTCTGGCTGAATATGGATGCTGCATCAAGCCACAAGACAAATCTTAAGTAAACTGGATTTTGTGTTGTCAGATGCCACAAGACAGCCTACCATGCATGTCCTTGTTCTCTGCTCCAGCTGAGGGACAACCAATTTCTGTGCCCTTCATGTGGGTGTGGCACCATTCCCTCCCTCCTACCTGCTGTGTGGGACTGGAATGATGATTTAGCATACTGCCAGTGATACAAATCATTACCTCATGCTTTTCTGCTTTATGATGATTTGGTGATCCTGGTTGGTACATCTAGGCATAAACCCAGGTCTCTCATTCCTTTGACTGACTCATGGAATAAGCAAAACAGAAGAGGAGTTAACAAGTACTTGTGTGGATTACTAGAATTATCAGGAATGATACTATATTTTGATACTGATCATCTATGCTTCTCACACGATTCTGCTTAAAAGTTTGTATAGGACAAAAATTAGACTATGTTTACTGTAGGAGAAACTTTTGTTTCAAGACAAGTTTTTTTTTTCTCCTCAGTCAATAACATTATATGAAAATGTGTCAATTAATACTTCACAAGTAGGGGGAAATTGCAAGTCATAAACAGAGAACAGAACCTCAGGATCACGTTTCTTATTTTCCACCATTGTCTTTTCAGGTATTTCACATGAATGTCATGTTTGAGCTTCAAGTAGTCACAGGCCTTGGTAAACAATGCTGTATCAAATATTACATTAATGTTTTTCTTGCCAGTAGGCACCTTACATGAGAGTGGAGAAGACAGATCCCAGGAGTAGGATGCACAGAAGTAACATATAAGAAAGGGGGGGTAAAAAAATCTACCAAAATAAAGTTTTCAATTTTCGAAGTTTTGCACACCAAAAGCTTCCACATATTTGACTCTGAGACCATCCCTTTTCAAGAAAATATTTCTATCAGCTTACAGAGCAGTTGTTTTGCTCTGTGTTCCTTAGTGACCTTAAAATCTCTTTTTCTTACCAACAAAAGTTGAGAAGCAGGTATCTGAAGTTCAGTCCAAAGCATCTCAACAGGATTCCCTCAGAGGTGATGGAGGCATGCCAATTTACACCACCCTTGTTTTTGCTGATAAAGGTTCGGACATGAATTAGATAGTATCGTGTTACTGAGAGTGAGGACAGAGGTCTTGGAATTGAACTGTCTATTGATCACTGGACTAACATATGGAAGCTAGTTAATGCTTCTTCAGAGAGCAAGTGCCCTGAGCTATTTCATATCTCTGCTAGAGAACATGCTGATCTAATCTCATGCACTTAACCCTCCCCCTTTTTATTTATTATACTGTATTAGCAGGGTTTTACAACATATTAAAGTGCATCTTCTCAAAGGGCGATTGATATATTTGCTCAACATGAGTATGCATGGAGCTGCTGTTGCAGTAGATTTCATTACTCTTGTTTGTTTTCAATGTTTAAAGTAAATTGAACTGTTGCCTTCAATAATACTAGTGCCTTGCAAATTTCTGACCTCATGATTGAAGGCGAAACCCTGTGTTCAGGTTTACACCAAGACCAGGGGTAGAGTCCTAGCACTGAGCCTTGAACAGTCAACCACCAAGAAACTATTTACATTATCCAGCCATCTTTGGAATGTGCCTAGAAAGCAGAGAGTATCTAAAGATAGAAAATCTGTCAGGGTCCTCTGCTTAGATATTGATTTGTTTTGATATCAGTTGGTAGTTGGAACATTTCTTGCTTTTTCCTATATGAAATAAAGACTACTGCTTTACTCATAACTCAGCTAGAGGAGGTTGCAAAAAATGTTGCTTGCCATCGCCCCTGAGTCCAAGTCTTCTGTACTGATGAGAAAATCCAGACAGCTTCCAAACGAGGAAGGATGGCACAAAATTTTTATACAGGAGGTCTACAGGTAGGAGTTCATAACAAGCATGTCAGTTACAATATGGCCTTTATCTCCCCCCCATCCCTATTTTCCCCTTAAACACGATTTTAGCAAGGATATATTTGCCTAACACTGGGTATCTTAGGCAATCCACTTTACAAGATCCTGGCAGTACTAAAAAGATAAGTCTTCATTTCCAGAAGATCTCAGCATAAAGTGTTGTAGTTCAGTTATGATTTTAACCAATAACTTCTACTTATATGATTATATGCTGTCTGTGTTTGTCTTTTATTGGATGTCCAATCACATCAAGAGCAGACTCTGAAACATAAAAAGTCATTAAAAGTGTCTCCTCACTCTACCCAAGGAAAAAAAAAAAAACAAAAACAAAGAACTCCAAAGAAGCAAAAAGAAACAGTCCAAACTCCCAACAACCAACCAACCAAGAAAACAACAATCAAAGCAATCAAAAAATCTAATAGTTTTCTGCTGCTTTAGGTCTTTACTCTCACTCACTTGAAGGGTTGACAAGCAACCAGACGAGTGCTTAAGGGACAGAGATATATGATCAGGAAAAGGACTGTGCTAGGAGGCTGGGCTATTCCTTTACGTCCTGGGAGCTATTATATCAGCAGAACTACAATGTGAAGCCTTGGAATTTTTTTGTAGAGTAGATGCTCATGTTTCAGAACTATCCCCCCTGCAAATTTACATTCTGTGCTCGTATTTAGTTATGGTGACCACAGAATCTCTGAACAAGTTTCACAGACTTACCAGATTTCAGTTGTATCAACACATTTATCCAGATATCTTGTGTTTTGTACGCTTATCTGTGTCCCTATATATATAGTGTTTGTGTATGTAACAACAATATAGAGTACAGTACTCTGACAGACTACCTTTCAGCTACTGTAAAAATATTCTTAGCATCATCAAAATTAAATAAACCCAACAATATAGAGGTTTTTATAATATTTTTTATTGTGTAATGATCACAGAACAGAAAATGACCCTATCTCTAACTGACATACATAATTCTTTTAAAAATTTGAATGTTTAGAGCTTCGGGGGTTGGCCTTTGTGATCTGTCGAAGTCCCTTGCAACCTCTAACATCCTGTGATTCATCCCAGAGCCTAGGGCAAGACTCTCAACCAGGTAAAATGCCACACAGGGGAGCTCAGCCCCACTAAGACGACCTGACCAGTACCCATAGATGTTGTTGGGGTGGTCATCAATCCTCTTCCTACCTTTTCCCCACCCCATTCGCCCAGTGGCCACCACAGGGACTTATCATGTGATGACAGGAGCGGGATGCCTCTGCCCAACTGGACACAGCTTTAGAGCTTCTGCCTTTCCTGGGGGAGGGGGATTAAAAAGGGGAGTGGGCAGGTAGGTCGAAGTGGCCATACCTGGGATGAGAGGAGACTCCAACAGAGCCCAGGTACTCTGGATTTGGGCTGTGGGGAGTGGGGAAGGGGGAAAATTGTGTGGATGGGGTAGAAAATGGGAAGATATGGTGTTCTGGTGTGATCTGGTATAAGTGATCCTACTCTTGCAGGGGGGTTGGACTTGATATCTTTCAAGGTCTTTTCCAAACTCTAACATTCTGTGATTCACTTGGTATGGAGTCATGAAATCTTTCACACACCTCATGTTATTCACTGTTCAGCTGCAGCAGGGATTATTTTGCTGCTCTTATTTGTTTCTTTGTACCTCATTCATTGACCCCATCTTTGTAACTTTTCTGTCCTGCCCATTTATTGGCATTCTAACTCACTTGATAAATGGACTGCCATTTCTACAAATGCAATAACTACAGTTTGCTTGGTAACAGAAAGGTCTGATCATTGCAGTTGTGATCCTCACATTTTGTTACCAGCCCTCTTGGGCACAGAAGACAGTAAAGAGGCTCATTGAAAGTATTTTTAAATGCTCTAGTCTTTCATATGAAATTCTGCACAGATGATACCAGAATTAGAAATCTTAGCCTACGGTGAGGATCTTATTCCAAGTACTCTGTGTTTGATGTTTATTCTTTAGAGCAAACAAAAAATATTCACATTAGAATAAAAAAAAAAATTACCTTTTAATAACATTTTAAGAATCATAGAATGGTAAGGTTGGAAGGGACATCAAGGATCATCTAGTTCCAACCCCCTGCCATAGGCAGGGACACCTCCCACTAGTACAGGTCACTCAAGGCCTCATCCCACCTGGCCTTGAACACCTCCAGGGAGGGAGCAGCCACAACCTCCTTGGGCAACCTGCGCCAGTGTCTCGCCACCCTCATTGCAAAAAACTTCCTCCTAACATCCAGTCTAAATCTTCCCTCCACCAGCTTAAACCCATTACCTCTATTCCTGTCATTGCAAGACCTTGTAAATAGTCCCTCCCCAGCCTTCCTGTAGGCCCCTTTCAGATACTGGAAGGCTACTAGAAGATCTCTTCGAAGCCTTCTCTTCTCCAGGCTGAAGAGCCCCAACTCTCTCAGTCTGTCTTCATAGGAGAGCTGCTCCAGTCCTCTGATCATCTTCGTGGCCCTCCTCTGGACCCACTCCCACACTTCCATGTCCTTCTTGTGCTGGGGGCTCCAAAACTGCACGGAGTACTCCAGATGGGGTCTGACGAGAGATGCTAATAACAAAACCTTGCATATTGTGAATGCTCAACAACATTTTTTAACTCTCTGTTTTCTACTAATTTCTTCTGGGGATATTGTTTCCTAGAATATAAGCAGACAGTAAGTTCGTTGGTCACATTCATAATTGTGACCTGGAAACTTGGTACTATAGAAAAAAATATACTAAAACAGATACTACAGGGAAAAAAAAAATACATTAAAGCAGCTTCACTAGTTAGGTGAGTTCTTTTTATTGCTCTCTCACACTCATAGAGAAAGCCAGCGCAGCCAGAAAGTATTAATACACATAGCCCAGTATATGATGTATTAGAAACACAGTAGAAGATTAAATTTGAAAATTTTCATGAACATATATGAATATTTTATCCAGGTTTTGTGCAGCGATTGTTACCTACCAAATATTGACTGAATTATCAATATCCACTCCAAGGTCTACTCTTTACAAGTATAACCAAAGGAATTCTTTCTTAAAGGTTCCTCTGAATTTTTTACTTGCAAGTTGAAGTCAGTTTGATTTGAGTTTCTGAATATCTTTTATATAAAATTCTATCACCTTTAACAGATATTTTCTTGTTATCAAATATTGGCAGTTTCACAGGTATCCTTTCATATTTTAGGAAGCATGGAATAGAAAAGAAAAGGCAGCACTTTTTAGTGACTGGTTTTATTAATTTATGTGGTTTTTTTTCCAGAAGCTTATTATAGCATTATTTCTCATAGTCACATATGCATGGACATTAACCTTTTTGATAGGAAATGGAGCCACACGTAAAGAGGTACAAACTCTTAAAGAACTGAATGCACACATTTGACATGGTGATAACTTCTTTTTGTACATCAAGACTGATTCAAGGAACAAAGCTGGTGAAGGGCCTGGAGAACAGTTCCTGTGACAAGTGACTGGGAGAATTGCTGTTGTTCGGTCTGGAGAAAAGGAGCCTGAAGGGAGACCTTCTTGCTCTCTACAACTGCCTGAAAGGAGGTTGTAGTAAGATGGGTGTTAGTCTCTTCTCCCTAGTAACAAGTGATAGGACAACAGGAAATGAGCAGTGGAAGTTTACATTGGACATTAGAAGAAACTTCTTCACTGAAAGGGTTATCAAACACTGAAATAGAGTCCCCAGGGGGATGGTTGAATCACCATTCTGATGTTTAAATGATGCATAGAGGTAGTGCTAAGGGAGGTGGTTTAGAACCAGACTTGGTAGAGTTAGATGAAATGATCTTAAAGGTCTTTTCTGTCTGAAACTATTATATGATTCTGTCTTGGCAGAGATAGAATTGCTAATGGACACCTGTTGAACTATACCTTTCCTGCAATAATTTTGAATGAATAGGTGTCTAAAGTAGGTTAAAAAGTATCTCACTATCACAGGATCACAGGATGTCAGAGGTTGGACGGCACCTCCAGAGATCA
The DNA here is from genome assembly GCA_013399775.1 of Semnornis frantzii. NCBI lineage: Eukaryota > Metazoa > Chordata > Aves > Piciformes > Ramphastidae > Semnornis > Semnornis frantzii. The sequence goes on along the minus strand of VWYK01044756.1, from coordinate 7,198 downwards.
TCAAGTCCAACCCCCCTGCTGGAGCAGGACCATAGTCTAGTGCAGGTCACACAGGAATGCATGCAGATGGGTCTTGAAAGTTTCCAGGGAAGACTCCCAACCTCTCTGGGGAATCTGCTCCAGTGCTCCGTGATCCTTACAGTAAAGATTTTCCTCCTTGTGTTGAGGTGGAACTTCCTGTGCTGTAGTTTACATCCATTGACCCTTGTTCTATCACAGGTGTGACTAAGAAGAGTTTGTCCCCCTCCTTCTTCACACCCAGCCCTCATATATTTGTAAACATTGATTAGATCCCCTCTAAGTCTTCTGTTCACCAGACCAAAAAACCACAGGTCTGTCAACCTCTCCTCATGTCTCTGATAGCTGTAGAGGAAACATGCATAACTAGCACCAAGCAGATACAGTTTTCCAGACAGCCAAAATTTGATACAAACAATCTTGCACATTCTGTGGAAGCCGGGACAGAATCACAGCTAGAAGATTTCAAATATTGATGCTTGAGTTCAGCTGAGGTTTTGATGTTGGAATGGATTCCTTATGGCTGAGACCCAGCAAGATCATAACGTAAATGTTTAGATTAACAATTAGGAGTTTGGAAAAAAATGGTTCTGTTCATATGTAGGCTGATAGAGCAAGGTAATTAAACATGGGTTGTGGGGTGTTTTTTTTACTTCTTTATTAATTTAATTTTTTAAAAAATTAATTTTAGTATTTAAATGTTTTGGTAAAGCCCAAAATTATTCAGTTGGCACAGAATATTGAAATGAAATTTTATAATTCTTCATATGGTGTACAGACAGAAGGCATTGAGTGCCATGAATTCATCCTTGTGTTCCAGCACCACAGTTGCATGATGACAAATTTATGAAAGATGTGGGCATCATGAAGGTACAACAGATGAGTTTTAGAAAGTGACACAAATGTTGTTTTGTTCAGTATTCAAAACAGTAAATGGCACATTAGACTTTTTCAGTTTTCTTTTCATATGAAAAATACGAATCACAGAATCACAGAATTAACCAGGTTGGAAAAGACTTTTGAGTCCAACATATCATCGAACACCATCTCATCAACTAAGCCATGGCACCAAGCAACACATCTAGTCTCTTTTTAAACACCTCTAAGGACTGTGACTGTACCACCTCCAGGGGCAGCCCATTCTAATGCAAATCACTCTTTCTGTGAAGAACTTCTTCCTAAATGTCCAGCCTAAACCTCCTCTGGCACAGTTTGAGTTTGTATCCCCTTGTTCTGTCACTGGTTGTCTGGGAGAAAAGACTGACCCCCATCTGACAACCTCCTTTCAGGTAGTTATAGACAGTGATAAGGTCCCTCTTTGACCCTTCTCTTCTCCAGGCTAAACAACCCCAACTGCCTCAGCCACTCCTCACAGGGCTTGTGCTCCAGCCTCCTCATCAGCCTTGTTGCTCTTATCTGGACACGTTTGAACATCTCAGCACCCTTAAATTGATGGGCCCAGAGCTGGACACAGTACTCAAGGTGTGGCCTAACCACTGCTGGATACAGGGAAAGAATGACTTCCCTGGTCCTGCTGGCCATGCTATTCCTGATGAAATTATGACTATTCAAACCATTCATTCATACCTGGTTATTTAATACATATCTGAGATTAAAAAATCCTTAGTTTTTTTTCCATTTTAAAAAAAAGATGAGATTATGCATAAAGGAAAAAGACATTTTGGGTTTGCTTTGTGTTTTTTTGTTTGGATTTGTTCATTTGTTTGGTTTGGTTTTTTTGTCTGATGATTCGGGGTGTTTTTGTTGTTTTGATTGGAGGGGGGTTGTGGGTAGGGTTTTTTTTTTAGCAAAAAGGGACTACAGGAAAACAGGTAAGCAATTACCCTAAAATTTATAAGAAACTGTTCTTCTAGTTAACCAACAGGGAGTGAGGTGGAATTACCTGTTTCTATATAAGCCACATTTTTATTATAGCATATCTCTACCTAGCCTCTGAAGTATTTCTGATCTAAAGATTTACTCACGAATGAGGAATTTTCAAATAAGTCAGTGACGCTCAGATTTTTTGTTCAGATGACTTTTTGACCCACTTCATTTAAAAATCTTTTATACTAAGCAAAAGAAACTTGAAACTTATTAAGATAATGATACTTCCCCCAAATAAGTTTTCTCTTCCATTGCATCTTTTCAGAAGCAAACCTCAAGGAAATATTTGTGTGAAGAATAGACATTTNAAAAAAAAGAATACTTACAAACCCCTGATATTTAAAGAGGCAATTGAGAAAGGTGCATGTTTTTTCAGTCCTCTGTAAAAGAGACTGAGAGTGGGTAAAATGATTAAGAGTCACCATAAGGTGGTATTGTTTTGCCTCTGACCACCAACGCTACAGTTAAAACTACCTATGTGGAGTCTGGGAAGAAGGTTGCCTTCTGATTTGTCAACCTAGAAAGTATATTTTGAATTGAAAAAAGAATGTGTCATCTTACTAAAAGAGATTAGCATTAAGCCCACAGCTAAACAGCTTGGGTAGAAAAACGAAGCTGATTAGCAATTCGAGCTTTATCTTTACTGAAAAGCGACTGATGCCCGGAGAGTTCTGGCATTCTTCACCTTTTGTTGACCATCTGTATCTATAAGCTCCCCAACAGAGATGCAGCTCACTTGGGGACAGAAGAGCAGAAGGGCATAGCCTCCTCTACAAGAGACAGAAACCAAAAGCCACGCTAAAAGCCATCAATTAAAATTCATTAGTCCTGTAGGAGCTGCCCATTAGAGTGTTGAGTGTGCACAGATGCCGCTATTACAAGCATGACACCAGTAATTAGGCATCAAAAGTAGGAGGACTTCACAGCCTATTTAGCAAAGATGTGATCTTTCTGTTCTTGCATAAACTTTGCCATAACTTTAATTGCTGTAGATTTCACCTACATTGGTCAAAAGAAATATTGTCCTTTTTTCTGTAACTGCTAGGACCGTTGCGTTCTAATTATGTTTAAGACACATAACAAAATAGATGAGATTACTTCATTGAAAAAATGTTGTGCTATTAGGAGTGCATTAGTTATGATAGATGTCTATACTCAGTCAGGAAAAATTAAAGCCCAATTTATTCTTATATGTTTTCATGTTGGCTGTCACAGCTGACTGATGACTTGTCATCTGAATGCATCTGTAATCCTTTAATATAAAGAAAAAAGAGATAGCTATCTGTAATTTGATGGTAGGTGCTTTCCAGTTCCATTTTAAGCTTGGTTTTCCAAGGTCCACAGAAATGTAGCAAGTTATTATTTTTACTTTATATTTTCTCATTTTCTTCATAGAAATAGGAATAACATAAGGTTTGTATGACAAACAGTAAATTACAGTCTTATTCTACTTTCTACTTCCAAATATGTTCTGCAGTTATTCTTTTTATTTCTGACTTCAATTTTATATATGCCACACGAGCAGGCATAGAGAGGGGAGAAGTATATCAGACAAATTTGGGAGAAGTTACAGCTTAATTTGTCCTCCTTTCCCCTTTCTCATCTTCCCTGGTTTGAGAATAATGCATAGTATTTTGTTCTTTAGAATTCAGTTTCAGTGTCTTATTTAATGTACTGAAGCCTCATGAGCTCAACTTTAGGAAAGGGAAAAATTACCTTCATTTCAGAGAGCATGAGAAATAGTGAACAATGGGGCAAATGCAGATCCCAGCTGCAAGCATTCTTTTGTTGTTCCACAGGAAACAAGGTGGAAAAAAATCTGCAAGCTGGACATGCAAGTTCCACTCTCTGCCTACACCTTCTGTCTCCCAGGAACTGGACAATGAAAGATAAATAGGCCATTTCATGGCATTGTTATTGCAGTACAGAGAAGGGAAAATAATCTCTCTCAGATCAGGAAACCTGACAATAGCCAGCTCTTTCCCCCTAAACTGTCTAATACTGGGAGTTTAGCCTTCGAGGTTTGTACTGTGGATTTACAGAGAAATAGAATTAATGTGTCGTTCGTAAAATTTCTGGTCTACAGTCATTAGAATCATAGACTCATAAAACGGTCTGAGTTGGAAGGGAATTCCAAAGGCCTTCTAGTCCAAACTCCTCTGCCGTCAGCAGGGGCATCCTCAACCAGATCAGGTTGCCCAGAGCCCTGTCCAGCCTCACTTTGAATATCTCCAGGGATGGGGTCCCTTCCCTCTGGTATATTGACAGCACCACTCAGCTTGGTGACTTCTGCAGACTTGCTGATGGTGCCCTCGATGCCACTGTCCGTAGAATTGATAAAAATATTAAACAGCACAGGCCACAGTACAGACCCCTGAGGGACACCACTTGTCACTGCTCTCTTTCTGGACTTCAAGCCATTGAGCACTACCTTCTAGATGTGTGGCCAGTTCCTTATCCACTGAACAGCCCACCCATCAAATCCACATCTCTCCACCTTGGCGAGTACGATGGTGTGGGTGACCATGTCAAAAGGCCTTGCCGAAGTCCAGATGGATCACATAACCATCCTAATTCCAAATGTTATTCTATTCAGCATAGGAAATACGATCACAATAATAAAATAAAATGTTTAACAGAAAAGACAGAAGATAATTTCAGGTGCAACAAGAAGCTAGACAAAATCAGCTATATGGAGAACAGAAATAAACTGTAAAACATAGTAGGAGTCAAATAATATTTCAGGATTATTTAAGTACATTTACTTTGTTAACCTAAAGAGTACACACATGAAACTACGGGTCTTTCAAGTACTTCTTAAACTTCATATTTAGAAAAGTAACTGAAATTTTTGCTGGGATGGGCACATGCCCTGACTCCAGCAATGACATCAGCCAGTTGATATTTTGTCTCTGCTAGTGCTCCTGGTGTTATTTCAATCATGGTAGCAGGGAGAGCAAAATTTAAAGGGGAGAAATATCACAAAAAAACAGAAGGGTTTTAAGTATTGCTCAAAAACACTGCTTTTGTAACACAAAGGTGTAATTACTTCCTGGTAACATACATGTATATATGTGTACCTTTGTTCACTTTTTGTATATATTTCAATCTATGTATGATAATGAGATCTTCTCTGCTGATATCTTTTCTCCTGCAAGTTAGTTGCAATGAAAAAGGAAATATAGCTGAGTCTTCCATAAAAGTTAAGGAACAGTTCTGTTCAAAATTGCACTTCGATTGAAGTGCAAAAGTTCAAAGCCAAAACCAGTTAAATATACAGTAGAGAAAATAGTTCACATTTCTTAGTAATGAAAAAATACCAATTTATCACACACTATATTCTTCCAGTTTGGCTTTGAGTTTTTATAAAACTAAAAGGAAATTTATAGGTGTATTTCACAGAGACAGAAAGAAGTACTGAAAGTTCATTGTAAGCTGTGGCTATGCATGAAAATGAAAAAGAAAGTGACAGACTTCTTTAAGTAAGTTGAGCCAAACATGATTGTGAATAATTGAAAAGATCAAAAATTACTTAAACTAGTTGTGATTGACAACAGGTAGCTTAGTGACCAGCATAAGTATTTTCCACACAAGGCAAATGAAAGAAACTTAGAGTAAGGAGATGTGCACACAATAAAAATTCCTGATCCAACCATAAGTCTCTAGGGATCATGTAGTCCAAGCCCCCTGCCAAAGCATGATAATTATGATTCCAGTTTAGATCCAAGCAACTCTTATGCTGTCTTCACGGTAAGTCTGACTCTGTGTTTTATATTTAATTAGCTATTTTGACAAGAAATGTAGTAGTATAATTTATCTGTGTTTGAAGCTGATGTGTACAACTTCTAAATACCTTCTAAAGGAAACATTATCTCTTCATTCATGGTCTCTCAATTGACCAGATGAAGAGATCCATGCAGTTATAGTGGAATTGCTTTCAGATGTGTCCAATCTGCTTCTCTCTTCATTGACACTGGCCTGCAAAGCGAGCTCACGTGCACCTTAGCCCCATCACGTAGAGGTAGGACATACTCAGATAGTTCAGGAAGAGATGAAAGATGAAATATGAAAAAAAAGCTTTCTACAAGGTAAAAGCCCATTATTTATATTTTTGTCCTTCAAATCTGAAGTATCTGTTGTCTTTTAAAAGTATCTGTTGTCTTTGTCTTTTGAAAAAATAAAAGAAAGTATTATGATGTCTATATTTAGTAGTACTTCAAGATACAACGAATGTCAATTGTTTCAATGTTGACTATGCTACTACATAAAAAATAATACCATACAGGAAAACCAGGAAATACTGGAAAATATCTAAACCAGCTAATGTAATGTGTGTCAGCTCCTAACAGAATAATTCAGACTCCCATTCATTTCAGTGTTCTGAGCTGAATTTCATTCAGGTGGAATCTTAAACAGTATTTATATGCAGGAAGGGTTTTATCAGAGTTTTTAGAGGAACTCATCAACTAGCTACCCAATACAGCAATGACTCTTCCAGACTCAGTATCAGATACTGCAGTTTGCCTACAGATAACGTATCCTCCAAATGCTGTCTCTGCAGAAAATTACTCATTTCTGCTATAATGCACACAAGAATGTAGGAATGCTCTTGATTTACAGCACAGGACACTAGAGAGAACATTTAATCAGATTATGTCTTCATTCAGCCAAAGATTAAGATTTACATTCTATTTGTGCTAATTAAAAAAAAAAAAAAATAGAAAAATAAAGCTCAATGAGTTCTTAGTTTTCTGCAGAAAGCAAAATCATAGGAACTTGAAAGACTGAGATGTTATTCCACAGGTAGAATACTGCAGTAAAACCTGTTTCTCTTTTCAACCCAGTAGGTCAGCAATGGTTTTATTAGGCATTTGCATACTGAAATGAGGTAAAGGCATTGGGAGTTCTTACATCACCTCTGTATCAGGAATAAAGAACTTTTCCACTGTCATCACAGCTAAAAGCCATCACTAGGTGTACTGCTATTCTATGCATTCAACAGGCTAAGTATTCTCTGGATTGATATAGTAGAGACTGTCAAGGGTTTTCATCTTTACTAGAAAATATCACCTATATTAACAGCAAACTAGAAACCTGCAAATTTCTGAGCCAATATAGCCTAGACCAACTGCTTTCTTACCCTAACAATCATCTGGACACCTGTGTACTGAGGATCAAGAAACTCTCAGAAATATTAGTGCCAGAACACATCATGCGTTACTATACACTCCGGACTAGACAAATAAATAACTGTAACTAGTAATTAGCAATAGTGTTAATCAAGAAAAAAAAA
>VWYK01044755.1:19289-36523 GCA_013399775.1 Semnornis frantzii | reverse complement strand
GATAATCTTTTTAACAGGACCTGCTGCGACAGGACCAAGGGTGATGTTTTTAAACTAACAAAGGGGAGATTTAAACTAGGTATAATAAACTTTTTTATGACAAGAGTGGTGAAACACTGGCACGGGCTGCCCAGAGGTGTGGTGGATGTCTTGTCCCTGGTAATATCCCAGATCAGGTTGGATATGGCTGTGACCAACCTGATCTATTTGAAGATGTCCTAGTTTACTGCAGAGATTTGAACTACATGACCTTTGAAGCTCTCTTCCAATACAATGCATTCTATGATTATATGCACCCGAAATTTGTGGAAGAAATGACATTAACCCCTAACTCAGCAGGTGTTACATATTGCTCCTGGTAGCTGTTAGCCATTGTGGAACAGAAGGCTATCTGCATGAGCAATACCAAGGAGAGCTGTGTTAGAGCTCTGCCTTCCTTGCCCCAGCATTTCTGGAGGGCTCCATGGCACAGCAGTGCTAGCCTGGGGACATCTTGCTGAGCAGCATCACAGAAATAGCTGCATCTGCCACTAGGAAGATAAACCAGGCTCTGAATACCAGAGCATCCTTTATGTGGTTCAGTAACCAAACCTGCACAGCCTTTGTGCAGGTGATGCAGAACAAGGCCTGGATCAGGCCAGCTGAAACTCATCATACTGGGTCTGCTCTTTGTTTGCATTGTCAGCATGACAGAAGTGTCGGTTTATATAATCATCAGCTTGGAGTCAAGGCTGATGATTGTGCTCAGTAATCTCTTTTGCTACAGCTGCAGCCAAAACAATGTTACTTCTTGGCCTCCTTTTTCTAGTCACTGACGTGGAGGTTCTCTGTGAGCAGAACACCAGAAGATAAACTGTACAAAAAGTAGCAAGTACGATGAAAGTGCCTCTTTGGCCACAGTGTCTGACAAATGTCCAAACAAAATGTAACCACATCCCTGTGTAAGAGCAGCTGCTGTTATCAGACAATATTTGTGGTTAAAAACAGAAGTGAAGGACAGGCAGAGCTCCAGCCATTATCAGCAAAGGTGATTTCTACCTGGAAGAGTCTACTGCCTGGGGAGTATGGCGAGAAATCCTCAGAAATCTGGGAAGAGCAGAAATTCAAACTGGAATATATCTTGATTAGGTGAAGCTGTTCAGAATGCGTAAGGAGTTGTGGTTTGCTAGAACAAAATGGAAGAAATATGATTTCATGTCACTGTGACAGATGAGCTAGAGCAATCATGTGAAACAGGCTGCAGAGCAGAGATCACAGAGGTTACTTCTGGTTCATATAGAGAGTTAGCAAATGGATGAGTGAAATTAGGATATAATACCAAAGGAGGCTTCAGACATGCTTTTGGGAGCTGCTTCCCCAAATGAGTGCCTACCCTGCCTATGATCTGCCCCCTTCCTCACCCACCAGGTCTTTCTGTCTGGCAGTGCTGGATTTGGTTAAACCCAACTTGTTTCTTTTCAAAAAGGTCTTTGTGTTGTGGTAGGTTTGGTTAAGTTGAGCATGGTTACCCAGGTAACTTTGAGAGGAGTAGCAAGGTGCCAACTTCACACTGACAACTAGACTGGAAAAGAAAAAATGCTGGGAAAAATCTTGTGGTGATGGGAGAGCTGCCATGGGGCAACAGAAGGGCTCTGGGGTCTGACTGTCTTTTACCTCCCACTGCCTTCTGGCTTCATCATTCTCCTACTTAACCTCAATGTCTTGGTCATATAGCATTTGCTTCCCAATGAAGATTCATTTCTTTCCTTTCCACAGATGACAGCTGTACCAAAACCTTCCCTCAGGAAGTGCTAGGGCTTTCCATCCAGGAAGAGCTGGACCTGCCTGCTGAGGTACAGAGTATGTGGCTACAGAAGTGTTTCAGCAATTGGGAGTGGAAGGCAAAAGGATTTTTTTTTTGCATTCCTTCCAAATATACTTAGTTGAAAATGCTACACAAGCAGAAAGGGCAGGAGCAGTGGTCTAACAGAACCTTTTGGCACCACTAACAAATCCATTGCAGAGCTCTACCTGACACTTAGGGTAGTCTTCTAAACAGATGCAGAGCTCCCAGATAATGTGGAAGGAATAAGAATTGTCCTTGGTGGAAAGAAAACTCAGGAGAAGCCCTCACAGGGCCCGCAGGACAAAGCTGCAAGAAGGGGAAGACCCATGGTCACTCCCTGCTTATGAGAGTTAAAACTGAATTCCTTTCAGAGACTGTCTTCTCCTGCTCACCTTGTGTTGTTGCTGGAGGAAAGGTGCCTTCTGGGAACTTTTTTCAAATGGCTTGAACATCTGCATCTATTTGTGCTCCTTCAGAAAACCTGGCTGCTACTCACCACTTTTGTCATTTGCTGCTATTCCTTTCGCTGATTTCTTTTATAACCTGTTTACATCTTTTCAAGACAAAGTCTGTGGTTCCTACACTGCAAAGGAAGAGTTTTTGCTCAGGAATCACCCAAGAGGCATCCAGATGAAGATCTAGCCCAATGAAAAGCAAAGCCAAACAAAAACCAACAACAACAAAAAGCCAAACAAACAACAAAAAAAGCCATCATGTTTGTGGATTTTTTGCTACAACAGAATTTTTTCATGACTGACTTCAATCCCCTAATTCTCCCACCTATCATCCTTCCAGATTCTGGCACATTTGCAAGAGGCCTCACCATTACGCCTTTTGGCAAGCAGTCCTTCAAACTGTTTGCAGCCTGCCTCACTGCACTTTTCTTTTTAGGTTGCCACAGTCTGGGGCTCTTCTCTGCTGCTCTTACTTGGTCACTTCAGCCTTCTTCCAGCAAGATTGTGGAACTAAGGACCACTGAAGGAAGTAAAGTCTCAACAACAGTACACATTCTTGAGAACTGGTGACACAGAACAGCAGCCTTGAACTGGAAAAGATGGTTTATTAAATACACTTCTCTCTGGTTTTACTAGGGAGAAGTTGTGCATTCCTTGTCAACAAAGAAGTCTGAATACAATCTTAGGATTAAGGCGAAAAACCAAAACAACAAACAAAAAATCCAGGACACTGAGAAGAACTTCCCAGGTAGGAGGTAGCGTCACTTTTCAGGGTAGCCTCTTAAAACTGGTTTAGCCTCAACAAAATGTCTTTAAAACAGGGCCACCTCACTGATCTGTCCACTGGACTAGATTTTGTTCTTTTTTTTTTTTCACTTTAGAAAGATATTGTGTAGAAAATACTAGAAGAGAACAAGTAGTATTTAGAGTAGACAGGCATCATTGTTCATTTTGAGGTGTTCTCCTACATGAAAAAACGGCTTCATTGTTACAGAACTTGTTCCAGTTATTATTTTCTTTCCATTTTGGAGAACTAAGAGTCTTAAGGGTCTGGGTTTTGCTCTTCTTCACAGGAGGAGGCACCAAACATGACTATCAGCAGAAGTCTGTCCATTGAAAATTTAGATAAATGTGTTGGTAAGAACATCTTCCTGCTGCTGGTGGTGTAAGGTTCCAATGCCAACTGCTGGGGCTGGTAAAGGAGGTCTACTCACAAGACGGAGCTGAAATTTGAGTCAGGAGGAAATGATTAATGAAGTACTAACACAGGATTGTATCTTGAGGTCCTCTGATGCTCTGGTGACATCTGCTGTCATATACTGGGTATTCCCAGTTGGAAGTAATGTAGGAAGTTGTTCTCCATCTCCCAAAGGCCATTGCTCCAAGAACAATTTAGTGCATGATCCTTGAGCAACCTAATACGACATGTCCATGCCCATAGCACGGAGGTTGGAACTAGATGATCTTTAGAGTTCCCTTCCAACCCAAACCATTCTATGATTCTATGATCTGCCAAAGTGAATGACAGCTTTGCAATCTCCAACTACTCATTCCAAGCATGTTGTTTCCTACCTGGGATCTTTCATCATCCTGTCTACTTTGAATAAACACTAAGTAAGAGAAAGTTCCAGGTCTGCTCATCACCACTAAATGGTGCTATACAGAGCGTAACTAGCTTAAATTAGAAGGACACATTTGGTTAATGCATAGTTATTTTGGAGAAGCACCACAGAATTCTGCATTCAAGGAGAACCTCAAAGTTCATTTTAAAAATTAAAACACCATGGGGACATCTTACCTTAACCCCCAGCTGCTTTTCAAACCGTGGTGACACAAAGGACCATGGACCCATGTTCTGTGGTTCTTCTTGACTCCAGACAAAGACTAAAGGACGGATAAAGGTACATTATAAATGTACTCAGCAGCTCCAGAAAAACATTTTTTTCCTTTGGTAGCACCTCTAACTTGTTTATTTTGTCACTAATTTTGAAATGAAGGCTTTCCAGTTGAATTCCCTTGCCAGCCACAGTTTGCTGAAGTCAAACTAAAAGGATGTCCACAATTAGTGTCCATTAGTGGACATCCTTTTAGTTTGGATCTTTTTTAGGCTATGAGATTTGGGGCTCTGCAGCCTGGAGAAGAGAAGGCAGAATCCAGGAGACCTTAGAGTAGCCTTCCAGTATCTGAAGGGGACCTACAGGAAGGCTGGGGAGGGACTATTGACAAGGTCTTGCAATGACAGGACAAGGTACAATGGGTTTAAATGGCAGAGGGGAGATTGAAACTGGATGTTAGAAGGAAGTTCTTTGCAATGAGGGTGGTGAGACGTGTGCTGGTTTGAGGCTAATTGGAATATTTTAATAGAGAAAATGATACTATAGGCTGTGAAAGGAAACAATGGTGATGTCTACTTCACTCATAGGCTTGCTGAGATGTTTAGGAAAAAGTACTCAAAACAAAAGATAAGAGAGTGTCTCAAGCTGACAGTCGGTGTCTCGGGGCACAGCATCTCAGGCTGTCTAGCAGCTTCTGGCTTCTCCTCTCTGCTGAGTAACCTCACTAACCACTTTCTCTTCTAACCTCCCTGGCTGATCCTCAAAAATTCACCTTGCACATAAGGCAAACCTTGGGGTAAGGTGTAGGGGTGGGGAGAAGGTGGAAGGGTGGTTGGGAGCCCCTCCTGGGGTCTCTGATTTCTGGGAGGGGAGTTGTGTGTCTGTATTACCTTTAACTTGTATATTTCTGTAAGTATTCTTGTATATAGTGTATATATCTGCTTGTATATTGTGCTAGGCTGTAAATAAGAGCTTCAGTCTTTAACTTCCAGCCAGCTGAGTCTAGTCTGGGTCATTTTGCAAAGTGTGGGGGGGTGGGGAACTCCCAAACCGTCACAACATGGCACAGGTTGCCCGGAGAGGTTGTGGCTGCTCCCTCCCTGGAGGTGTTCAAGGCCAGGCTGGAGGAGGCCTTGAGTGCCCTGTCCTAGTGGGAGGTGTCCCTGCCTATGGCAGGGGGGTTGGAACTAGATGATCCTTGAGGTCCCTTCCAACCTTAGCATTCTATGATTAGGGTATACAGTGTGTAGATTCTGGTTTTCTACTGGTCTTTAGCTATTTAAAAGACTAGACTGTAAAGACTAATGCAGAAAATGCTCCAAATGGTTCACTCTGACTTTCAGTAGTGCTTTATGGAAGCCGCCAATGGTGAAGAGACAAGTTCTTTCAGCAAAAGTGGTAAACATTTGTACTATCCCACTTTAGAAACACTAGAAGTACAGGGCGAAATGCAAAAAGGAAAAAGCCACTACAACTCTTCATCCTGAAAGGCAGGCAACAGATCTGGTTCAGTATTTCAAAGAGTCTAGAAACAAAAAAAAGTTGAAATTTGGCTGACCTTTTGCATGGCTGTATTTGCTCAGCTCTTGCTGTAGAGCTTCCAGGGGGAAAGGACACAGTTCTTCAAGTCTCAGAATAGCTGTGTTGTGCTGTTTCTCTCCTAGTGTCTCTCTCTGCTTCACCAAAGCATAGTAATGTTTACCAGAACAAAACACCACCTGGGTGACACTAAAGAAAAAAAATGTTTCCAATTTCAGTGTTTTACAGAAACTATGAACAGAACAGTTTCAAGCTTTAAACAAAAACAACCAGACAAACTTTAAAGACAACTTTATGAAGCTAAATTTCTATCCTAGACCCTATTTTTTTTCTCATCTTTGCCTTCCCTCCCACTCCCCTCCATCAGATGGCAAATTTTGGGCACAGTATGCCAGAGCTCAGAGGTCCTGTTTTTTAAGCAATTTTGAGAGTTATCTTAGAGTGGGACTCACATCTCTCAGCTTTAACATCTAAAAATTAAACACCTGTTTGAAGCTAGTCATCTGTGTGGTCTGTGGAAAATACACCAGAGAGGGATAGAAGTACCTCCAGAGGACAGTTCTCTCCCATGCCAAAGAGGGACTGCCTGCTGAAAATATGCAGTGTCCTCCAGCAATCAGAGAGGTCTTGGTTGCCTAACCTTACCGGACAAGGGCAAGGACACAAACCTCAGCCTTTGTGCCTCACCATCTTATTTCAACAAGATGCTAATCTGCTTCCAGCCTTTCAATTGTGGATGAGGATGCAAACATCAGGGATGTTGTCGCAGTAGTACCAGAGTCTGACAAGGACTACACAAGCACTTTAGAAGGGAAAAAAATAAAGGCCAGAACTGCCCATTGTGAAGAGGATTCTCTAAAATACCTGGAGGGAGTGAGAGAGACACACACCATTATTACTGTCCTAACTTCACTTCATCAGCTCAGGTGTTCCAACAACAGACCAGAGTTCTGCATCTCTTGAACATCCAAGTGTAGCTGAAGGGCATCCCTGCCCATGACAGGGAAGCTGGAGTAGATGATCTCTGAGATCCCTTCCAATGTAAGCCATTCAATGATTCATTTAACAGTTGCCCCTAGTGACTGTGAGCTAATGGGTGCAGAGTAGTACCCAACAGATCAGTAACTGTGGTCACAACCTCCTTGTGGGGACAAAGGCTGAAAGCCTGAACACTTTACTGTTATGCAGAGAGATATAACTACAAACAAATAAACAGATGAAAAGGAAAGAAACAAGTAAAACTTTAAGTTATCCACCATAAAGCAACATCTTACCCCTTAAGTCACCTCTTTCAAATTGCCTCAAACTTGAGTTGTTAAATAGAAGAAAGGGACAGTACATCCTTTCTGAGCTTTTTATCTAAGAAAGGAGAGTTACCTTTTAGGATCTCCAGAGGAGTCACCAATGACAGGCTTGAATGTTGTTCTTGGAGCCATCTCTTCAAAACTTGATACAGCAGCCTGCATGGGGGACAGTTGGAAGTTACAAAACCTCACTGCCTTTTTCTTTGGGCCGGTTAGGAATGGATAGAGACAAAAGACAAAACCTTCCCTCTTCCTCCCATTCCCACTCACACAAATGAAAGGTAGGATCACTAAAAATCAACTGTTCATCTAGCTCACCTCCGCCCAGCTTTAATCCTCAACCTATATTGCCCCAAACAGACAAAGCCCCATGAATTTGACCCCAAAAAAGAGAGAGGAAAAATAAGGAAAAAGAAAAGAAAGTTTTTCATCTTACAGGAAGTCTGAGTAACACTTTGGGAGAAGCAACAATGAGAGGTTTCCTGAAGTTTCGGACCATTTGCCGACGGAGTAAATGGAAGTACTGTGCTGGGGTGGTGGGATGCACAACTGACATGTTGACCTGGTCCCCATCAACTCCCTCTTCAGCGCTGTCACACATCTGTGTAAGGGGAGCACAGCGACACCTTGTCAAGAAGCAAGAAGCAAGCCAAATGTACAAGACAGAATCCAAGCACATAAGGCACACTGACTAGAATAAGAACAGAAGAGCAAACATACCAATCCAGACACTGATTGCAAGCGAAGAACAGCTTCAGAGAAGGAATGGCTTTAGCTTTTAACTACTAAGATCGTATCTGAACTGCCTTCTAGCACGCGGTAACTAGGGGATGACAGTTTGAAATGAGAGGTCATAACTCCATCATAGAGACAGCATCCCTCTAAATGTGTTGCAAACTCCTCCTTAAGCCACTACTCAGATGCAAGGGCTTTCACCTACTTACTTCAGTCACAAGGGCACAACAGTGGATTTTTTTTTTAATACCTTTTTTTTTTTTTTTTTTTTGTGAAAATGTGCCACATATTTACTATCTGGTATTTCCAGCATTCAATTTGTGTGCTCTGTGCCTAGTAGATAAATCTCTGAGTGGTTTGCACAAGAGGGTGGCTGCCTGTTTCAGATGCCAGCCCCCCCAGCTGTGTTCTTTAGAGGTCTGCTATTTGCAGTTCAGCAAATGGACTTACTTTGGTACAGTGATGTTGCTGAGGAGCAGCACCCAGAAAACAGACAGCAAGGAGCAGTGAAGCACATCCCATTAGGGCTGTCTGCAGAGGGCACAGTGCCTCTGCAACCACCATACAAATCTCACATTAGGAAATTCCATATTCCCAGACACTCACCTGGGTAAGTGACAGAGATACAAAGGGAACAGGAAGCATTTATTACAGGGTTCGGTCAGAGTCTTGCACCACAGCTCTTGTGGCAGCATCCAAACAAAAACTCCTTCCTCACCACTTCTAGACCAACACTTCCTCATCACAGTTCCCTTTTTCTCCTTCTAATTTCAGCCCAGCCCATTCCTATCTTGTCATGATGGATGATCCTGGTATGTCTCCAGCTTCTGATGTCACTAGCAGGTGCATCAAGAATGGGGCATTTTGTGGCAAGACCCCCAGAGCATTGATTTGTAGGGAAACACTTTGTATTAACTGGACATGTGAGCGATCCAAGCTGTGCTAACTGCTAATTGTAAGCTGAAGTTTCACAGTCTGCATGAAGAGTCATCTGGAGGGCAAGGACACCAGCTACAGCAGCCCGCAGAACTGAACAGCAGTAGGAGATGCAAACCAAAACAAGGACTCTTGAGAAGCTAATGATGGGCCAATTGCTTAGTGGCCTCACAGCTTGCCGCTTAACAATTTACACCAATTGCCTATTGCCAACAGCTTGTCCCTTAACCATTTTAGCCAACTGCTTAATGCCACAGAGTTCATGCCTTAATGATTTGGACCAGTTGCCTAACAATGAACTAACCCTCACAGTCTGTTAAAAAGTATATAAGGGTATACTCATATTCAATAAATTGGCATTGCTTGGATCATATCGATCTGTGTGTAGCTCTGTCCAGGATCTCTCGCCGAGACCTCGGCCCAGCGTTGATTTCCAGTGCTGTGATGGGGGATATGGGAATCTGAGAGGGGTGGTAGAGTACCTGTAAGAACCGTTCCATCCGGCAGGATGAGTGCTCTGGGCCTGCGCCATCGTAGCCATGGGGAAGAAGAATTACTAACCCACTCTGCAAAAGCCATTTGGCTTCACCTAAAAATATACAAAGAGGAAGAAAACACTAATTTCTACAGGACATAAAGCTCCTCCCAAACACAGTACTTTGCATAAACTCCACAGGAAAAAAAGCATAGCTAATTTCCACACCGTTAAACACAACCCCAAAACCTGCTGCTGGTGTTTCACAAGATTTGCAACATGAAATAGCTCACACGAGATGACCCAAAGTTTCTGACATTACCATATGTGCTGGTTTGAGCTAATTGGAATATTTTAATAGAGAAAATTATACTATAGGCTGTGAAGGAAAACAATGGTGATGTCTGCTGCACTCATAGGCTTGCAGAGATGTTCAGAAAAAAGGAACTCAAAACAAAAAGATAAGAGAGTCTCTCGAGTGGGCAGTCGGTGTCACAGGGGCAGCATCTTGGGCTAGCAGCTCTGGCTTCTCCTCTCTGCTGAATAACTCCATTAACTGCTTTTCTTCTAATCCCCCCCTCCGGCCGATCCTCCAAACTCACCTTGCACGTAAGGCAAACCTTGGGGTAAGGTGTAGGGGTGGGGAGAAGGTGGAGGGGGGGTTGGGAACCCCTCCTGGGGTCTCTGATTTCTGGGAGGGGAGTTGTGTTTCTGTATTACCTTTACCTTGTGTATTTCTGTAAATATTCCTGTATATAGTGTATGTATCTGCTTGTATATTGTGCTGAGCTTGAAATATAGCTTCATCTCAACTTCCAGCCAGCTGAGTTCTAGTCTGGGTCATTTTACAAGTGTGGGGAGGGCGGGGAACTCCCAAACCATCACACCATATAACTTTGGGCTTCCGCAGATCATAAGCTTCCATGTGAAGCAGTGAAGGTTTCAGAACTTTCCCTGAAACACCATTGTATGCACGAATCCTCTAACAGAATTGTCCTCCTGACTAGCAGGGGTGCTCAAAGGTAACTCTTCTCCAGTAAGAAAATACCTGACCATGTCATTGCGTATTTTCTGCATCCCTTGTCATTTGGTCCTCTGCAGGTGTGATCCAGAAAGCATCCTCTGAGGCAGTTCTAGCTAACACAGCAGTACTGGCCACAGGCTAGTTCCCCTGGGCTCCACCAAATCACCTGTGCTAGTTAAGGGATTACAGTTAAGCTCTAAAGGTAATTCACCACAGCCTCAAATGTGTGTTGAGGAGGGGTGGGATAAGAGTGCCTCTGAATTTCCATTTATGAGTACAGAGGGAATGCAGAGGCCTACCAGAGGCTAGATGCCAAAACTCTGCACACTTATATACAAAGAATCCCACTCTAGAAATCCATCTCAGCATTTTCTCAAAATGGTCCAGCTCAGAGAGATCTTTCTGCACTATCTGAGCACTCAGAAAACATCGAACTTAGAGGATAATTTTAAGACATTTTTGTGGGCATTTTTGTTTTAAATAATCACTATTTCCTTCTGTATTGCTTCAGGAATTTTTCAGATGCCTCATGAAGGAAAGATACAGCCTAAAAAGCTATCAACTATACACACAGTAAAATAAATGGGGAGGGGAATAAAGGCCATTAATATAATGAACTATCCTTTTGGAATGACTCTTTTCTGCCAAGGGTGGGATGTCTTTCATTTTAGATCGATTGTCTTCAGAAAAAAGCTGCACAGAAGTCAGGCAAACTCACAAGACTTACTGAGAAGACAGAATCTTTTTCTCAACATGCTGCCCTTTTAAAGATGAAGGAAAACGTGCTTAGTACAAATTATTGTTTTTTAAGTACATTAGCTCCTTGTACACTCACCTCCAGAGATGAAAGTGTCAAATATAATCTGGGCTCCATTAAAGAAATCTCCAAACTGAGCTTCCCAAATTGGCAGTAACTTAGGGCTCTCAATACTCATACCATATTCAAAACCAAGCACAGCTTCTTCAGACAAGGGACTGTTACTCACCTAACAAAAGGAAATTATTGGGAGGGTTGGATGAGGAAGATGACAACCTAGGGTTAAGAACCTTCGGAACCAGGCATATAGGTCTTAGGTACACTGAGGACATGCACTCCTAAAGGCAGCTAAGGGTCACCTTGTTTTTTGCTTTTGAATGAAGAAACTGAAGGAAAAAGAATATCAGCTGATCTCTCCAGGAAAAGCAACCCCCTCCTTGTTAAATTTGTCAAGAAGGTAACTGCAGAGAAGGGGTGCCCTGACTGGTTTTGTGTCTGTTATCTGGGCTGTACCAGAATACACAGGCTGCATAAATCACTCTCAGCAACTTCTGTTTCAGCACAATTTGAAGAAGGTTGTCTTGCAGATTGCAGAACCTACCTCTAGGAAACCTTTCTGGTCTGGGGACATATGATTCAGAGGAATGTAGGTATCATCTGTCTCTTGGCAAACCAACATTGCATGCCGCTGGCTAAAGGTTCCTCTGCCAACATCTTGTCCACTTAGTCTGATATTAAACCCTTGCCAAGCAATAAACAAAACACTGGATTAGCAATTCATGTACAAAGAAAACATGCAGGACATCAACTCCTTTATTCTAAAATACTAATTCTCCTGATATGTCTCTTCTGGATTTCCCCTCAACATCAACATAAAATCTGATGGAATTTGTAACCAGCAGTAGCTCCAGCTCGCAAGCACAGAAATGCTCATTTCTCTTTTCTACTCTCTGCAGCCAAGAACTATTTTGTGGTAAATGGTTTCATTTACTGAAGCACACTGCAAAAAAATATGCATTTTGTACCATAAGTAAATGGAGATTTGAATTCAGGCTAGAGAAGATGGGAAAGAAATAGTAGCATGAAACACACTGTCAAAGTGCTTTTGAGGCCCCTCTGCTGCATTGCTTATGTACTTAGCTCCATGCACACATGTTCTGGAGGAGTGGGAGACAGCAAAGACATCAAGTACTCAGTCTACAAATAGTAGTGGCATACATGATTCCTATTTACCTTCCCTGCATGCTACTAATGCAAAAGCAAACTGACAAATTTATACATCATATCCATCTTTAAAACCATCTAAATCTAATGTTATACTTTATTGACACCAGAGCAAAACTACTCTGCTGTCTTCTGTCCATTTCCCTCTTACCTTGACTCAGCAGGGAACCAAAAGCTAAAGTTTCAGCTGTTGCCCAGTCCAGCTTAGTTCCTTCCTCCATTTTTTGAACTCTTGACTAAGCACATAAACAACAAGGAAAAGTTACTATTCTGCCTTTTTCCATATGTGGCACAGATCAGTATTAGAAGCTAGGAAAAAAACAGAATACTGGAGAGAAAAAATGCTCTGTTCCTGCAGCCAAATTACGTTGGTTTGCGATACACATTGTCTTGTTTCAGCACATCCTGAAGGAGAGGACTCTCCCCAGGACCACAGAACCATGGATAACCCCTGTGTTCACTTACCAGTCAAGACACCACGGGATGACAAATTAGATCATAGTCTGAAAATATAAAAAATCTTAGCAGAGCACAAAGTGTACTCCTGACAGACTATTGGTTTGTCTGGTTAGCAGTGGAGGAGGATACTAGGTGTAAGCATTTCAGTTTCGAGAAAAATGATCATATTCAGCAGTGGTGTTCTTGCTTTGGGCTGGGAAGACAAGAACACCAGTCTTCTAAACTATGCAACTCAAGAACATAGAACTGCCAGCTAGACAGCTGCACAGGGCCAGAATTCATCAAAGGGAAATATTCACAAATCCAAACCATTCCAATAATCACACACAGACTTATGAGCCATCAAAAACTGACTGTCAGACCCAAGTGCATGTGCATGCAGACCACATGTGCATGCTTAGGTTTATGCATATGAAATATAAACACTCATGACTGGCTTTAGAAACTGTGTACACTATTAACAAGTTCCTGATTCATTCTCTCACACAGTACTCATTATAATCATAAAGTAGGTAAATGAGAGACATTTATCATAACAGTTTCCATTATTTGTAAGAATAATGAACTGCATTTTCTATAAACTTTTTTCTTCATTGCAACAGAATATTGTTGACATAACAAAATAAAGTATATGGTGAGAGGGCATGTCTTTCTTCAGAATTGGAATAAAAATGGCATAATCTTAGCCTTGAAGAAGAGCAAGTTGTTTTCCTAGAGAATACTATGCTATTCTCTAAACACAGCAGGGCTGCCAGTTAGTGTTTCCTGCAACAGATCGTATCTTTGCACAATGAGACTAGAGGCTTCATTATATTCTACTGACCTGTGCATAGGTCTTCAGAAGATGGCTGTGCATCTGGAGTTCTTCAGGCACCTCTACAGACTTGACTCCAATAAACTGCAGAAGTGGTATAGGCATACCTGTGTCCCAAGTGGTGATTTTAGCAGAAGGCTCAACAAAACCTTTCCAGTGAGCCTGCAGGTTGGTAGGAGGTGGACTATACAAAGTCATGTTGGCAAGATGATCATTCAGCTTCAAATAGTGTGTTGTTTTTATCTCAGATACTGCAGCCTCAGTCATGAGTCCATCAGCTACTAGGTGTTCTGCATATGTGTCTGGGATACTCTTACGGGATCTGTCAGAGAGGGAATCAAACCCCATAGCCATTAAGCCTGAAAAGTGTCACTGCAGAACAAGGAAATAGCACCTGTTGGTATCATGGACAACTAAAATAAATGATGTCCTGGTGCATCATACTCATTTGAATCATTTGCTCTCCTGGCATTTCCAGAACAGTAACAATTCTCTTGATATCTGCTTTACAGTCCTTTGTTGTTTTTTTTTTTAAATTAAAAAATTCCTTGTAGTTGGCAATTACAGGTTAAAGCAAGTCTAAACCCTCTCCTAGTCAGACTGACTCTGTGCTATCATGCATATTTTCCTCAGACAAATTTACAGTAGGACTTAAATATTAGCTGAGAACCAAGCCATCTATTCCATAAATGCTTCACCTAAAATAGCAGAAATCACTGGCCAGTGAATTTTTATGTGCATTTTCCTTTGAGGATAAGGATGAAATCTGAATACATAAACAATGACAAAGTCCCTGCTGGAACCAGCAGGACCAGGCAAAGAAGAGACAAACATCACAGTAGCTTCCTGCCCATTCTCCCACATTATCTGCACTGCCCCTTGGCACACAGAAGACAATTTTGCAGTCTGATTACTGGTGATCATCAATTTGAAATCCAAGGTCTATATGCAAGATTGTTCTCTAAGAGGCATCAAGCTGCATATCCAAGAACCAGCACTGGTGGTTACCTTCATCAAGGTCAAGGCCTGCCTTAGTTAAGGCCTGCTGACAGTGTGGCTGCACTTAACCAACAAGTCTTTATGTAAGGCAAGGGATCTTCATTATGACTTCTATGACAGTAGCAGGCAATACTGTGTTGGTATAGACACTAGTACATTTTGGGTTTCCCCATCAGGGGGTGTTAAGGGTACCATTACCTGATGATTTTGTACATGGTGGGGTTGGTGAAGAATGGCTCATCAAGCTCATTGTGGCCCCACTGCCTGTAGCACAGCAAGTCTACTATCACATCCCTGCGGAACTGGCGCTGGTACTCGACAGCCAGTCGTGTGGCACGGACCACCTCTTCAGGATCATCCCCATTCACGTGGATAACTGCACATCCAACAATTTTACCTGCCCAGAGGTTCAAAACATAGCAGCAGTCATCATACCCAAACTCTTCCAACAAAAGCGGGGACACACTAGCTCTACTACAAACTACAGGCTCGTCTGAAGTGTATTTAACAAAAACAAATCTGTGAAAGATGCTCTTTGTGATGAGAGCTGGGATAAGGTGTAGGAGTCTTCCCTGAGAGAAAGTGCAATTAACCCAGCCTGTTGTGTTTGTCACAAGTTTGAGCACAACTTCCTTGGTAGCACTAAATTCCCAGATGAACAGTTCCTGTATCTCATTAATCTGGATTGAAGTCTGCAGGAAATAAAAGAGAACTATTTGGTGACTTCTCTTTCAAGCAAAAACTGAGTTTTATTTCCTTCTTATCATTACTATGAACTCTTATAGGCTAGAAGCAATCTTTTCCTTTGTCAGTAGTCATTCTATCCACTGCTCCTCTAGGCAGCAATGTCTCTTCATCAAAGAGAATACTGCAAAATTCAAACACCTTAACACTCTCTCCTCTATGACAGTTTAGCTGCAAATCTTCCCAGCAACAGAGTCCTGCTTCTTTTGTGCCTTACCCTCCCAAATTCTGGGAAATTAAGATACTTCAAATGTTCCTAATGCACATCGATTTTTCTCTCTACAACAAAATCCTGACACTCACATGGATAACACACACCCCACACACACCTCACTGGCCAGGTAAGAAGAGAGAAAAATTAGGATGCAGGGAAAAAAAACAAAACAAAACAAAACAAAAACTTCCTGCAACACAAAAACAGACCAGGGAAGAAGTAATTATAACATATGCTATCTGCTTTATTACCTTATCAGATTTAATGATTCTACCTGTTCAGTTTGATGAAACTATAAGACAAACAAAACCAGTTGTTGTTCTCTTGAAATCATGTATTAGTGTATTTTTATTTATAGGAAACATGTAAAATGGAACTGACTACTGCATCTCTGATCTTGCTGATTGTAACACATCTCTTTATCACCAAGAAAGAACAGTCCACAACAAAAGACTTCTAATTTAAGCTTAGAAATAGCATGAGCTTCATCTTTCCAGTACAAGCTCAACAAACTCACCTGACAACAAAAGAGAAAACTAAAGGAGTATCTGACTTACAAACCTTGCTCAGAAAACACACTGGAATGACTGTGATTAAATTTAACAAGATAGATCTATTATACACTCCATCACTACAAGCTTTTAAAAGGTGTCAATGGCATGGCAGAAATGAAATGAGTAATAAAGACTTCACATTAAATCTTGCAAGTATTTTATTACATCCTGTAAAAATGTGGTGAGATTTTTTCCTTGATACTTAATTTTGCCATAAAGCAGATGGGTGAGGGCATATTTTTGGCATCTGAATTTTTGCTAGTAGGAGGTAATAATCAATAGTAATTTTCATTTCCACTCTATCATGAAAATTGGGCTATATTAACCTAACCCCTAGAGTTGACAGGAACTTGCTATAAAAAGCCTATAACCAGCAAACATCCACAACTGGAGTTAAAAATCCTTTCTGACAGAACAAGCAAGTTGCCTTCTGATTCGACAATACATACCAATATCACTGCAGTACAGAGACGATCTTCCTCGCTCTGGAGGAGTGGTATAGCCTAGTTGGTTATTAACAATCAAATGGATGCTCCCACCAACTCTGAAATGTGGTAGATTAGAAAGCGTCAGTGTTTCAGGAACAATCCCTTGCCCAGAGAAAGCAGCATCACCATGAACCTACATGAGGAAAGAAGATGGAAAAATCTCACTAGAAAACACAGGATGAACAACAAAATCAAAACCATAACTCATTAAGCAAGATCTTTTAAATTGAGTAGATAGAAACATAGAATAAGCAAGGTTGGAAAAGACCTCTAAGATCAAGTCAAACCATCACCCCAACACCATGATGCCCACTAAAGCATGACCCTCAGCAGCACATCTACACACCTTTTAAATACCTCCAGGGATGGTGACTCAATCACCATCTTGGGCCACCTGTCCAATGCCTGAGCGCTCTTTCAGTGAAGAAGTTGCTTCTAATATCCAATCTAAACCTGTTCTAGACAACCTTGAGGCCTTTTCCTTTCATCCTGTTGCTAGCTACTTAAGAGAAGGGATAGTTTCAGCTGGATCTACTTCTTAACCCCTTTCAGACCACTCTTCATAATTTGAGAGTTTACATAGTTTTATTGCTCACATACAATCACAGCAGCCAAGACCTATGCATGACTGCCTGATGTAACTGGAACTGCTGTATAATCTCTTAAAACTGACCCACCAGTGTATTAGCGAGTGTCATTGCTTGCCCCAAAGTTGGGATTCTCATTTTTTTAAAAACGAGAAAAAGAACTTTCTCCTGTTTCCTTAGTAGTTCATATTCTCCTTTCTGCTTTCTCTCAATATCCACAAAACATTTATTTCACTGAAATATGTTTTCAGTTCTATCTGTAGCCT
>VWYK01044753.1:0-35058 GCA_013399775.1 Semnornis frantzii | reverse complement strand
GGTGACAGGTGAGGGGGGTCTTTCTTGCTGTGGCACCCCGGCCTTGAACACACTCATCTGCAGAAGCACAAGCAAGCTGGGGGGTGAGGCACCGCTCAGAGCCGGGCTTGGCAGTGCCTGCGGGGTTAGGCTTGGCACGGGGTTTGGCTTGGCACAGGGTGAGGTTTGGCACAGGGTTAGGCTTGGCATGGTGTTTGGCTCAGTGCGGGGTTAGGTTTGGCAGAGGGTGAGGCTCGGCATGGGATTAGGCTCGGTGCGGGGTCAGGCTCAGCAGAGGTTACCTGGGGAGCTCGCAGCGGGGCGCAGCACCGCAGAGAAGCGCAGCCGAGCGGCACTTACCGTACCCAGTGGTGGGCAAGCCCAAGTGCTTCATACGGTTTTTGACCAGCTCGGACAGCTCCTGCCTCTCGGAGCGCCGGTAGAGGCTGAGGCGCTGCTGGCTGATCCACTCGGCCGTCTTACTGGAGTGTTTGTTGCCCTTCCTGCTCAGCCGCCGTGCCCACTGCATGCTCTTGCGCCGCAGCAGAGGGTGCTCGGACTGGTCGCTGGAGCACGAGTTCCTGTGGTGGCTGGTCTTGATGCCCCAGTGCTCCTTAACGTCCTTTGTGTCCTCGCAGTCCTCCACATTGATTGAGATCTGTGACTGGAAGCCCAGTAGGTCACGGGGGAGGAGGGGAGGGAGCCCAAAAGTGCCTGTCCTGTCTCTGGTGGGCTGGGATCTCTCCCAAGGGATAGGGTCCTTCCTCTGACCCACATGCACTCCCCCAGCACAGCATCTCTGTGCTGCTAAAGCTGCCTGGCTCGTGGGTCTGGGATAAGCACTGGTGAGCGGAGTCTAATGGGTGCCTGACATCGAGTCACAGACCGGTTTGGATTGGAAGGGACTTTCTAAGTTCGTTAAGTCAAATCTCCCTTGCACTCAGCAGGGATACCTGCAACTAGAGCAAGTTGCTCAGAACCCCAGACAACTTGACCTGGAATGGTTCCTGGAACAGGTACCTCTCTGGGTACTGCGGACCAGTGTCTCACCACTCAGTGTCCAAACTGTCTTCCTTATAGCCACTCTACAGTTCTCTCTTTTAGTCTGAAACCATCACCCCTTGTCTTGTGCCAAAAGACTCTGCTAAATGTCCCTCACAGGACTATCTCTGGGCTGCACGAGGGACAGCCATGCCCTTGTCTTCCCTTTGAGCTCACAGCAATGCCACTGGTGGGCAGGAGGAGTTCACTAATGAAGTGGGTTAGAGCATCTCTAAGAGGAAGATGCAGTTAATTACACATCAGCTTTCATCTCCCTGCCTATAAAGCTTGGAACTGAGGTGTCTAAAGGAGCAGGGTGGGAGCCAGGCTCTGGTTATCCCAGCTCATTAAACCTTGGGGCATCAAGGACTTTTGCCTTCTCAGAACACCAAGGCTCAGCTGGCATTGCCCTTTTGCAGGGACACGACAGCACTGAGGTGACAACTGGCACAAGATGTGCGCTGGATTGTGTGGCCAGAGAACCCACTGGCAGAAGCTGGCCCAGCAACACCTGTGGGTCAGCTTGGGGGCTGTGGGGAGCAGAGGGTAGCTCTGGCATTCTCCTGCCAGAGAGCTGGATGCAAGCAGCACTCACCTGCGCTCGGATGTCATGGGGCTGCAGCAGGGAAAAGGAAGGAAAAAGAAAGTGTCAGCACAGCACATTGGCTGCTTGGCTGCAACACATCCCCCTGATGCCCAGGGACTTGGTGCCATGTGGCACTACAGAGCTGTGCCAAGAACATTTCTCCACCTGTCACAGCCAGGCTGCTGCACACAGAGACGGACACTTACACTGACCCTGCTGGGAGTCAGGACACCAGCACCATAATGTCACCGACCAAGGAAGGGCAGAGCTTCCCCTCCCCTCACTCCTCCCGGTGCTGCTGCATCCACATCTGAGGTGCCCCATGGACCCAGCCACACCTCTGCTGAGCCAGAACCACCGGCTGACACATGCCATTACCATGACCCTACCTCAGATGTTGCAAACATGTGTGACTCTGTCCTGTAAATCCCGATGGGAATCTCTGCACTGGAGGAGCAGAGCTTCTGGAAGAGGCGGCCGTAGGTGCGGATCCACAGGTCATCCTCAGTGATCTTCATCTGAGCAACGGAGCACAAACATCAACCATCCAGTGCTGTGCAAAGCCTGCTGAGGAGCAGCCTTGACCCCAGCTCAATCATGTCAATCCCAAAAGTGAATTGGACTTCATAAAAGGACCAGGGACAATTTCTGACTTCAGTCCTCAGAACAGGGACTTCGCTCTTTGGTAGGTCTTGAGCTTTTGGGCTCTTGCTTCCCCACACACAGTGGAGGGTAGCGATGACCTGGCAGTGCTGCCTGTCCCTGATGCCCCAAAAGAAAGGAATCCTCCACCCCCATGTGCAGGGAGACAGATCCCAGCATATCTGCAATGACTTGGCCCAAGAGTTTGGACCCAGAGGGACTTGGGACTTACCGCGCAGAGGTAGCCAGAGCCTGGTGTGGTGTCAAGCCCCAGTAGCAAGCGGGTGATGGTGATCATGTAGTCCTTCACGAACGACTAGGGAGAGACATTTGGGCAGGAAGCCAAGAAAAGGTTTGCTTAGGTATTCACTGGGAGATGAGAAGGGCTGGCCCCAGCTGCAGGGTTGCAATGCCCAGAGTCTGCTGAGCTCTCACCTGGTAGAGCAGTGTGTCCAGCATGCTGATGCTGAAGACCCTCCCTGCTGCGAAGGGCAGCCGGAACATGAAGGCCAGGTTGGAGCCATTCTCCCGCTCTTTCTGGAGGACAAAGGGGAGATGTGAGCACCCTCAGGTAAACAACATTGGCAGGGGCTTGTTCACATCCTTCCAGGGCATTTAGTAAAGCAAAACCACCCAGCCTCCCCCACAAACAGGTTGCGTAGAAACTAGGAGGCTCACAAAAATGAGAGGTCAACAGTGTGGATTTTCTGGTGGGTTTGCCAGGAGGGAACCAGGGCAACATGCAAGACATGGTTGGGGTTTTCTGACATGGGCTGAATGTGGCCCTTTCACACGTCCCACTGCCTGGTTCTGAGGTACCTTCTCCCTTGTCAGAAGATTTGCCTCAGCACAGTGACTCCACTGCCCCCCTTACTGCCCAGCACAGCAGTAGGCAAAGCAGTACAAAATCTAACTACCAAATAAATACAGAAATAGGTAGAAGGAGGTGATTAGTCCAAAAATCAGCTGTCCCCTTTTTGTTTGCTGCAGGTTACTTCAGGAAGATGCACACTGAGGTCCCTGCAGCATGCAGAGGAGCACAGGACCTTGAGGAGCTCAAATGTCACTCTCAGTGTCGACTTCCCAGGCCCCACGTGCAGAGAAAGACCTTCTCTTACCTTTTCTAGCTTGGAAAGAGCAAGAGAGTAACTGTCCTTTGCTCTGAACTGCATGAACCTCATGTTGGAAGGGTGGGTCAGTTCTGTGATAATGCTGAGGCTGGGGAAGAGCCTGCAATGGAAAGAGACCTCTTGTCATCCAGCTCACTCAGAAGTGAAAGCACTCCCTGCATTTAAAGCCTGAGGGAGATCAAAACCATCCCTGTGCCTGTCTGAGGTCAGAAACAGCTGATGACATGACGCTTCCCAGAGCAAGCACATCTGCAAACATGTCCCACTGCCTGCAGCCACCACCCCAGCCACCAACACCCATTTCAGACTTGCCTCCAGGTTAAGCTGGCCATGATGGGGCTAGGGCAGTGACCACTCCTCACCTGAACATGGTCTGGACGTTGACAATTGTCTTTGCATCTGCCATGTAGTCCTCCTCAGCACTCATCGTGCTCTCCTTGTCCACAACCACCAGGTTGTCAGCGTAGATGATGCCACACTGCAGCAAGCTGTCCAGGCTGGGCAGTTCCCAAAGAGAAGAGCGCAGGGTCAGCCCTTGGAAAGGATACAGGGAAGCAGCACACTGCGACGTGCAGCGCTACAGCAGGCCCAGGCTGCTCCCAACCACCAGCTCTTCACCTGCTCCTGTCTACTCAGGGGGTCTGACCACCTCAGAAGCCAAGGGTGGGCTTAGCTCTATGGTATCAACCTTGAGGCTTCTCAGGGGATGACTCAAAAGTCTGGGTTGGAGTAAACGTAACACACATTAGGAAAAACAGCAGGAGTGATCAGGCATTGGAATAGGTTGCCCAGGAAGGTGGTGGAGTCACTGTCCCGGGTGGCATTCAAGAAATGTGTGGACATGGCACTTCTGGACACGGTTTAATGGCAGTGTTGGGTTGGTGGTTGGACTCGATGATCTTAGAGGTGTTTTCCAACCAAAACAATTCTAGGATTCTATAGTTCAGGTAAGTGACCACAGCCAGGGGTGAAGACACCTACTTGTCGATCGTGCCCTCCATGTAGTAAACCATGGGGAAACAACAGATGGCTTCCAGAAAGTGGTGCTCAGGCCTGGAAGAGGAGCAACAAAGAGCAAGGTGGTTCACAAGTCCAGGGGCAAAGACAGACTCATAGTCCACAGAGTCACCAGGGCCAACACCAGCCTGAGCACCCAACAGTGGCACTGCCATCCCCTGACACTCCCATGCCCACAGTATGAGATGGCCATGAAAACACAGGGGAGGGCTTGGTGAGGTGGGAAACACCCGTGGAAAAGTACTTGCTTGTTGTCCAGCAGCAAGACAATTGGGTTCAGCTCCTTGCGGGACCGATAGTAGGCACGAAGGGGGACAATGAAGTTGTAGAGCCCATTGCCAGCCGTCTCTGCTGAAACGATGATCAGCTTGTTCTTAAACCCATAGGCTTTGGCATCTTCAAAGCTGTTGTGCTTGCAGCCCTGTGTGGTGGAAGGCAGCACAGGGACTCAGTGTGCAGCTCTTGGTACCCAACCAGCAGGCATGGAGCTGTTCAGCTCCCAGGTAGCTCCCCCTGCAGCCCCATCATACCTTGTCCAGTCTCAGGCAGCAGAACGGAGCTTTCTCAGGCAAAAGGTGGCACAGAGTTGGTGAGCTCCCAATGTAGGGGGAGTTTGGTGGGTAGCCCTTCACGTACCTGCAGCAGAGAGACAACCCAGTGGTGTGAGGACATGGGCAGAACTTTCCACCCACACACCACTCACACTGGGAAACACACCGAAGAGCAGCAGCAAGGGATTCGAGTACACCGCTGCAAAGTGCTTTGCAAAGTTCTGCAGCAGCTGGAATTTCTCCAAAGTACAAATATTTAGGGATCACTTTTGCAGTGCAAAGGGTCATGAGATTGTGAATACATCATCCTCCTGGCACAGGTGGCGCAGACAGACCATTAAGCATGGCTGAAGGAAGACAGGGTAGTGAGCTCCAGGAGAGGAGCAATGCTGAGCTACATAAAATAGTAAAAAACCCTCAGTGTTCATTTTTAGAGCTCATTTTGGGGAACAGTTGTTTAAAAAAATAAAAATTAAAATCACCATTTGTAATTTTTATGGAAACAAAAGTAGAAAATTTTCATTTGAAAAGCAGCTAAAACTGGACATAAATGAAAAGCCAAGTTGAGAGGACTTGCAGATACTCAGTAAACTCCCCACATTGGTGTGACACCAACTGGTTACCAGTCAGGTTACCAAAACTGCTTGCCTGGCTGTCCTGGACTAACAAACAGTTTTAAAGCTGGATCACAGGCTCATGTGATGTCAGGGGTTGGAAAGGACCCAAAGAGATCATCCAGTCCAACCCCCCTGCCAGAGCAGGACCAGACAACCCAGCTCAGGGCACACAGGAACACATCCAGACAGGCCTGGAAAGGCTCCAGAGAAGGAGACTCCACAACCTCTCTGGGCAGCCTGTGCCAGTGCTCTGGGACCCTTCCAGTCAAGAAATTGACCCTTGTGTTGAGCTGGAACCTCCTGTACTGCAGCTTCCATCCATTGCTCCTTGTCCTATCACAGAGAGCAAGTGAGCAGAGCCTGTCCGCCCCCTCCTGACCCCCAGTCCTCAGATATTTATTAACATTGATTAAATCCTCTCTCAGTCTTCTCTTCTCCAGACTAAAGAGCCCCAGGTCTTTCAGCCTCTCCTCATCAAACAGTGTTCCAGTCCCCTCATCATCCTCATAGCCCTCCCTTGGACTCTCCAGTAGATTCCTGTCTCTCTCACTTATGTGCAAAGGAGAAAAGGGTCCTCTCCACCTCAGTGGGCATGGGGAAGTGAGAAGACTGCTGGAACAACATGTCCAGCCCCAGCAGTGCTGATACCCAAGGAAAACATCTCCAAAGCAACTCAGAAGGCTATGGCCAAGGGGTGATGCTCAGGTGCTGATGTAAAAGCTGAGTGGGGCTGAGTTTGAGCACCCCTCCGGTGCCACTGTCATTTATGAGGGACCAAAGGTGGGTGACTCACTCCACAACTGCAGACCCCTCCTCGTCTGACTGTGTCATCTCATCCTCAGACTGGTCGCTGAGCAGGTCGCAGGGCAGCAGGGACGAGGTGTCAGCCAGCTCCAGCACAGGCGCGATGCTGGGCCGGCGGTTGCCAGAGCCATTCTCTGCTGGCAGTGCCAGCTTGCTGCTGTTGGCAGGGCGGCACTCTGTGTTCTGCAGGTCCATGGCCACTGTACCTGGACACGGTGGGGCAGGAAGGACAGCAGACATGCTATAAGGAGATGAGGAACAAAGCATCGTGACCTTGAGCCCTGCACGAGGATGAGGTGGAGCACATGGGGCCATGCACTATGCCTGTTAATCACCCACCGGTGGCCTCCACCTGGGCATTGCTGCTTGGAGCACCTCCTGGAGGGCACATATGAGCTACTTCTGTGGTGGGTGCAGGCTACTAGCCCTGGGGACTGTCACCCTCTCTGTCCCCCAGCTATGGGCACCTCCATTGTGTTGACTGAATCCTTTGCCTGTCTCTGCTTAGACTTGCACACCCTGGCTTTAGAGTGGTTTCTGTTATTCTGATGTACCTTTAGAGATGACAACCCTTCAGGCCAACCCCTACCTGCAGATGTTTGCAGGCTCTGGGAGACACCAGCCAGGTTAGGAACAAGCCGATACCACATTGCCTGCCTCTTCCTGGGACACTGCCCTCCCTGTAGATGTTTCTTCACACCTGTGGTCCTTGAACCCCCAATTGAGAGGCAGGTGGGCAGCCCCCAATGCAGCACAACACCTTCAGCTAGTTCCTGCAACCCTTCTGATCAGCTTCAGATCTTTGAATCATAGACTCATTTTGGTTGGAAGAGGCCTTTAAGATCATCAAGTCTAACCATTATCTCAGTGCTGCCAGGTCACCACTAAATCATGTCCCTCAGCACCACATTTACATGTCTTGTAATCCCTTCCAGGGATGGGGACTCTACCAGTGCCCTGGGCAGTCTGTTTCAGGGTTTGAAGAAATTTTGGGGAACACATTATCCCTAATAGTTGACATAAACCTCCCCTGAGCACCACTTGAAGCCATTTCCAAGTCCTGCCTTTTGTTTCTCAGAAGAACAGACCAACTCCCTTGTCTTCACACAGGACGAGAGAGGCCTCTCCATCCTGTTCTCCAGAAGCTTCAAAAACCAACCATATTTACCCCAACCAGGGCCACCAAGTCATCATCAGAAGCCCCTCACTGAGGCTGTAATGAGTCCTGGCCAGTGGTTTTTAGATGGCCAGGAAAACAGGGAATTTCCCAGCAAGCACAGCCCAGGCTCTGCTGCCCTGCTTGCACTTACTTCCTTTTCTCTCCCTCTCCTTACTCTTTGCCAAAGGTCCCTCTGCGAACGAGCCGTGGAAGAACACTTGACAAATGCTGCTGAGCAAAGTGCTCTGCAGCTTGCTGGAGGATAATCTATGCAAATTGCTGCTTATGAGTACAAACCCATCAATTATTTGCCTGAAATATAATCTGCTCGTGCACTGCAGCCTCCCCAAAACCCTCTCCCCCCAGATATGAGCTGGAGGCAATGACTCATGGCATTTTTTATTTGTGAGAATGCAGCAGTGGCTGCAGAGCAAACTGCTCTTCTGAAGGCTCTGATTCATACACATGATTTAGGACCTGGTCAATGGCATTTATTCTGCCAGCCAGGGTTTGGGGGGGGGGGGTTATGCAAAAAACATTCATGATAACAAACATCACAAGCTTGAATAATGATACTTGAGCTTGCTGAGAGCACCCCAGGTGCAGGGAGCAGTATGGGTTTTATTGGTGAGGCAACCAGGACAAGGGATGGAAAGGATGTTATAGAATCGTAGAATCAATCAGGTTGGAAGAGAGCTCCAAGCTGATCCAGTCCAACCAAGCACCCAGCCCTAGCCAATGAACCAGACCATGGCACTAAGTGCCCCATCCAGCCTTGAACACCTCCAGAGATGGTGACTCCGCCACCTCCCTGGGCAGCCTATTCCAATGCCAATCACTCTCTCTGGCAAGAACTTCTTCCTAACATCCAGCCTACACTTCCTCTGGCACAATTTGAGACTGTGTCCCCTCCTTCTGTTGCTGCTGTTGCTGGTTGCCTGGGAGAAGAGCCCAAGCCCACCTGGCTACAGCCTCCCTTCAGGTAGTTGTAGGCAGCAATGAGGTCTGCCCTGAGCCTCCTCTTTTCCAGGCTAAACACCCCCAGCTCCCTCAGCCTCTCCTCACAGGGTTGTGCTCCAGGCCCCTCACCAGCTTTGTTGCCCTTCTCTGCTCCAGCTACTGTTCCAGTACCCCAACATCTCTCTTGAATTGAGGGGCCCAGAACTGGAGACAGGACTCAAAGTGTGGTCTGACCAGTGCGGAGTACAGGGGAAGAATAACCTCCCCCATGGGGACATGGCAAAGAAACACAGAATGGTAGGGGTTGGAATGGACCTCTGGAGATCATCTAGTCCAGCCCCCCCTGCTAATGCAGGTAATGCCTAGATCAGGTTGCACAGGAACACATACAGTGGGTCTTGAAAGTATCCAAAGAGGGAGACTCCCCAGCCTCTCTGTGCAGCCTGTTCCAGTGCTCTGGCACCCTCACAGGAAAGAAGTTTCTCCTTAAGTTCAAGTGAAATCTCCTGCATGCTAGTTTGTAGCCACTGCCCCTCGTCTCAACCACTGAAAAAAGCCCAGCCCCAGCTTCTGGACCTCCACCCTTCAGATATTTCACAGAATCACATAGTAGCTTTGGCTGGAAGAGACCTTCAAGATCACCTTGTCCCACCAAGGAGTTTGCAGAAAGCTAAATAAACCAAAGCAGGAGAAGGAAACCAACAGCTGCAGAAGGAAACGGAGAGGTGTATGTCTCCCACCTTAGGCAGCCCTATTGCCCCCCTGCCCCCTGACTCACCCATGCTGGCAATGATGCTATGCACAGGCAGGCGGGACGGGCCATCGTAGGTGCCTCTGCCCGCAAAGCCTTTCTTCTTCTGCTTCTCCTCCTGCTTGAAAATGAAGGCAGAGTTCTCCTCCTTGGTGATGTTGATGTAGAAGCAGGTGTCAGATGCTGCCATGATGTGCCGTGGGCCAGGGTTCAGCAGGATGCTCTTGTTCTCCTCCCTCCGGATGCCGATCAGGCAGACACCGTACCTGTGCCGGGAGCAGAGGGTGGGCATTCAGAGCTGGAGAAAAGCCCTTTCAGGGCTTTGTCCCTGCACGAAGGACCTCGCAGTAGCCCAGACACCCCCAGGGATGCAGACTGGCAGAGACACCCTGCCCAGTCCCGTCCTCACTTCTTGTGCGCGTGGAAGGCAGCGTAGGTGAAGCTCTTGCCCTCATACTCCATGAAGAACTTGCTGTCACCCATCCGGATGTGGTAGACCTCATTGCCCGAGCAGCGCCCGTACATCCGCTGCCACTGCTCCGGGGACTCCTGCCCCTCCCTGCAATGACAGCAGCAGCATGCTGGCATGGACCCTGCCCGTGCTGGGACAGGACCTTCTGGTGCTGGGATCTGACCTCCCATTGTGCTGCCATTTCCCCGTTGTGCCAGCATGGGACACCATCACGGTGCTAGGACAGGACGCCCTGATGCTGGCACGGACCCTGGCACCCCAGCCAGCTCCCAGGGCAGACCTGCATTGTGGGAGTCTTCATAAGCACTGAAGCTGCCACTCAGACCAGCACTGGTGAGATCACAGAGATGTGTCTCCAGCAGCTGTTGGCATTTGGAGACTGAGGCCAAGCTCATTTTCATTTCTGATTTCAGAGCCAGTGTGGGCAACCAGTTCTGTGCTTGGGATGAGAGTCACCTGGCAGTGAGGATCTATGGCTCTTCTGATGGCACTTTACCCACAGTTCAGACATTTCTGACTGGCCAAGGCACACAGGACTCATGCCACTGTTCTACTGGGCCGGTTGGGCAGGGGTAGGCAGGGGCAGGCAGGGCAGCACTCACTGGCCGCGGGAGGTGTGGACCAGCAGTGTGATGAGGGTAGAGGTGGCAGGACAGACGCAGTTCAGTGCCAGCATGGCATACTTGCACTCCTCTTCACAGACAACATGATCTGAAAGGCNTTTTTTTTTTTTTTGGTGGGTGGAGCTGGGAGCTTCCACCTCCTGCCAGTCCAGGAGGGCTTTCTGCTGACCAACAGCCCACTGGGGACAGCATGAATGGGATTAAAGCAGGCAGGAAAATATGGATGTAGGCTGGAAACCAGTCAGATGGATACCAGCCCACTGAGGCCACCACTGTCACATCCATGGGGATTCACACCCAGGCACACATGGGACTGCTGTGCCCACATGCAGGCCATCTTGTGTCAGCCCAGAGTCTTCTCTCCCCCAGCCTCAGGCACGGTGGTGCAGGTTTTACTGTGGGTCATGATAAAGGGGCTGATAGCCCTAAAACATCTTCCAGCAATTAGGACGACTCTCAGTATCAGCTCATGGTACTCACACCACTGGAAAGATCTGTGATGGGAGGTAAGACAGACCCAGACTAGTCAAGTGAGCAGAGCTGCTCACTGCCACCCAGTTCCTCCAACTCACCTGCAAACTTAACGTGAAACTTGTTTTCAGGCTTTAGGATCTGAACGTAGAGAGGACAGTTTGGAGCAAAATCCTTCACAGCCCAGGCCCTCAGGATGGTCTGGTGGTCCTAGTCAAGCAGAAGAGCAAAAGCTACTTGTCTGAAGGCTTATTTCCCCCAATACCTCTACACCTAGGATGAAGTGCAAAGCACCCAGCCGCTGTGGAGATGTACAGCAAGGGCTCCTCCAAACCCCACTGCTAACAGGGAATAGCACTGGGGGGTGCATCTTTACCCCAGTGCTCACCCCAGTCCCTTCTGGTCTGAGAAATCAACAACCTCCACTCATGCCACCCCTTGGGCCTGGCTTACCGCTGCAGTGCGGTCCACCTCGTTTCGGCTGCTGAGAATGAAGCAAGCTTCCCCATTGTCCATCCTGCAAGTGGAGAGCAGGGACCTCATGAACTGCATGGGCCAGCAAAGCTGGGCATCTGCCCATACCAGTCATGGTGCTGCCAGCGCCCTCCAAGACCCCAGCAAAGGCATGCAGGGAAGCCCATGGTCATGCATCTGTGCTGACCATTACTGGGGACTGTCCTCTGCGGGTCCAAGGCCTGAGGACATCTCAGCAGCGTGGCAGAATCAGTCTCACCAAGAGCAGCATCCTTCTGCTTACTTGGCTCTCATGAGGTCCTGGTCCTTCAGTGCAGAGCCCTGGAGGTAGATCACTCGCTGTGACCACAGAGGGATCTGCAGGACGCGCCGCACCTGGATATCCATCTCTGTTGGGCAAAGTATCACCACGTAGTAATCCTGGAAGACAAGAGGCTCACGTGGGCTGGGTGGGCCTGCACACACCTGCCACAGCAAGCCCAGACAAGGGGCTTGGCTGCCTGAGCAAACACCTCTGCTGGGGCTTCTGATATCTGTCCCCACGTGTGACACCCCCTGCTGGGGCTTCTGATATTTGGCCCCACGTGTGACGCCCCCTGCTGGGGATTCTGATATTTGGCCCCACGTGTGACGCCCCCTGCTGGGGATTCTGATATTTGGCCCCACGTGTGACGCCCTCTGCTGGGGATTCTGATATTTGGCCCCATGTGTAACATCCCCTGCCCCTGTTCCAAGGTCCTACAAGGGTCTTGGGAAACACCTTGGCATCTTATCCATCCTCTTCAACACAGTAAGGCCAATGCAGGCACAGCTGTAAGCCCACAGCAAAGTGGAGCCTCTTCCAGTTACTGCGGTGAGCAGGATTTTAAAGCTTGAATGTGTGGAACTGGGGCTGGGTGATGGGAACAAAGAGCGTAGGGTGGTGGAATGAAATGCAAATCTGAAACACGTCTGCAAAGCTCTTATCCTGGGGAGTAGGAAAGGCACTGTCATTTGCAAGGAGATCACTTATTATGTGAGGATACTCCAGGAAGAGCTGGGAAAATCCCACAGGGGCTTAGCAATTACATGCTCTGCTTCTGTCTGAGATTCTGGGTTCAGCAGAGACATCCTCACACTCAGAAAAGTCCCTCTAGTCCCTCTCCACTTGTTTACAGTGTTCCAACAGGCCTGGTCAGAGATTGGGGTGGATCAGGCAGAGAGAGCCCTACCAGTGAGATGGCAAAGTGGGATAGCCCTAAGGTACCACTTGTCACCTCTCCTTGGCCAGAGCAACAGGCTGGATGGTTTGACCTTGTTCTGTCCCACATCCACCATAGCTGGGCAGGGCAC
The DNA here is from genome assembly GCA_013399775.1 of Semnornis frantzii. Lineage (NCBI taxonomy): Eukaryota > Metazoa > Chordata > Aves > Piciformes > Ramphastidae > Semnornis > Semnornis frantzii. The sequence continues at coordinate 22,449 of VWYK01044753.1, read as the reverse complement.
TGAGCACCAGAAGGGACCTGGTCATGCCCAGCAAGGCTGTGAGCCTGACAAGGGCAAACATTGACTAAGCAGTGTTTAGCCACAGCTCAAGTATTGTGTTCAGTTTTGGGCACCACAGTCCAAGAGATATGTACAGGTGCTGGAGCAGGTCCAGAGGAGGGCCATGAATCTGGGGAAGGGCCTAGAGAATAAATCTTATGAGGAGTGACTGAGGGAGCTGGGGATGGTTAGTTTGAGGAAGAGGAGGTTGAGGGGAGACCTCATTGCTGTCTACAGCTACCTGAAGGGACGTTGTGGAGAGGCTGCTGTTGGGCTCTGCTCACAGGGAATTGGAGACAGAAGAAGGCGGAATGGCCTCAAGCTGAGGCTAGGGAGGTTTAGATTGGACATTAGGAAAAAGTTTTTCACTGAGAGAGTGGTCAGGGACTGGAATGAGCTGCCCAGGGAGGTGGTGGAGTCAACCACTATGGATGTGTTTAAGAGTGGTTTGGATGTGGTGCTTAGGGAGGTGGTTTAAGGTGAATCCTGTAGAGCAGGGTTCTAGGTTGGTCTTGGTGATCCTGAGAGGCTTTGCCAGCCTGCATGTTTCTGTGATTCTGTAAGCAGGTGAGAATATGCCTGGTCCTCACCTGCAGGCGTGGGTGGGCGTAAAACTCATTGAGGAAATCCATGAGGAGATCAATCTTGAGGGAGCTGACGCAGAGGACGACATGCTTCTCTGTCTGCGCACGGTGTCGGCTGTAATTGCCTCCTGACTTCTGCCGCTCCATCCACAGGTAGACCAGCTCCTCAAACTGCAAACGAAGGCAGAGAGCTGATGCCCCCATCGGCAGGGCTGCCCTGGTGCAGGCTCTGCATCCCTCTCCATCCTCAGCTGCACAGGTCTAACCTGGAGCGGCAGCACGACCAGGGCGACGCAAATCATTATCACGACAAGGAGCTGGGAAGGCCAAATCTTTGGTGTCACATCCCCATAGCCCACGGTGGAAAAGGTGACGATGCAGAAATAGAAGGACTTGAAGAGGGAGAGCTTCTCCCCTGCTCTTTCTAAATGCTGGATGCCACAGGTCCTGAAGGGGGAAAGCACACGTCACAGTGAGGGCTTCCTGTAGTGCCCATGGCACCTGCTGAAGTCAGTGGGGATCCTCTGGGGGTGACTTACATCCATGTCCATGGAGGGAATGTGTCTGTAACACACTGTGAGCATCAGCAGTGGATTTGTGTCACCAACAGAAATGATTCAGCTAGTGGGGCTTACAGGTGGAGTTAGGCTGCTCACCAAAGCAGCAAGGGGAAGTCTAGGTCCTGGGTGATGTCCCCCAGTAAGATCATGCCATGGACAGCATGCTGAACACCAATGCCTTTGCACTGCAAAAACCCAAAGTGTGGAAGCAAGAAGCTGTCCCAGAAAGGCTCTGGAGAGACTTGGCCTGTGGGAAGGGCTTCCATTTATAGGATGCATTCAGGAAACAGATCCCACCACTCACTCCCAGCCCTGTGCCACTGCCCTTGCAGCTCCCCACGGATAGCCAAGCAGCATAACTCCACACACCTGCAGTTTCCAAGCCATCTTGCAAAACTCTGGTGTCACCTAAGTCATCCTGGACCTGAACTGTAACCCTGTCATGTCCACCAAGAAATTCCACCATGGTTGTGGAGGGCAGGAGGTGCCACAGACAGGGAGCAATGCTGAGCGCTAAATTCCCATCAGAGGATCAATCATCCTTATTGCCAAAGACTCATGAGCCTAAGAGCTTTGTTTCCCTGTCCCTTCAGCAACATAATGGTATTACAGGCTTCAAAGCCAGACGGAGGGAGCCAGAAGAAGATTCAAGAAGCCTAATTCAAAGCTAAGTGCCCAGCGAGGAGAACCAACTTCATAAAGAGATGCCCTTGATGGTGGTGGGCAGTTCATTAGCAGGAGCTCCCACGGCCCATTACACAAAGGAGCCCAGCAGCTGTGGTAACTGGGTGGGGAGGAAGAGCAGGGTCAGAGGCAGGGAGCACAATGGGTCGTGGTGAATGAGCCATCATACACACCCCTGCTGTGAGAGGCTCCTGTCCCTGCCCTTGATGCTGCAGCACTCACAGCCCTGCTCGGAGACTCCTGTGTCCACATCACCCTGCTCCCTCAGACAATGCTGCTCCCTCAGACAATGCTCGTTAAAAAGTTTCGGTTAAAATAATGTAATTAGGGAGGATAATTAGCTTCTAAACCAGGAATGGATCCTCCCAGCGTTCAGTGTGCTGGGCAATGAAGCAAGGCACAGACCACTCCAGCACCGGGCAAAGGTCCTCCCAAAGCTCAAGCAGATGTGGCATGCCCAAGCCAAAGCCCGTGGACAGGAACAGAAACCTATGTCCCAATCCTTCCTACAGCTCTCCCAGTTCCAACACACAGCCCAAGTAACTGGGACTTGTCCCATTAGAGGTGGAAGAATGCCAGAGATGTGAGAGTTCAATCCAATCAGCAGCCCTGAACAGCTTTCCTCAGTTTTACAAACCTCCCAGGCTGAAAAAAAAAATCAAACTAGAAGACATGACCTAAAGGCAGGACCAACTCCAGTTTCCCAAATAACTGAGTTCTATCCTGGCACTGCCATCCCAACACAGCTAGGAAGGTCCCATCCCACATCCCCATCCTACAGGTTCTGTGAGAGCCTGGTCCCACCAGCCACCCTTGGGACATGGAGAGCTGTTTCCCCAGGTGAAGAAGGAGGTTTAGGGAAACAAAGAGCAGCACTCACCCTGTGAAAACGAGACACAGGAGGGTACAGATCAGAATGAGCACCTGGTTAAACATCGCAGATTGGGTCCTTTGTATGGCTCTGTGTAGGTCATTCTGGAAAGAAAGGAGAGGACTCACCAACTCAGAGAAGCTGAGGGTAAAGTAGTCCTTCAAGTACCACCTGCTGTCTTATTGGCCCCCACCCCACATGAAGGTCAGGCCAGAATTTAGCCCTTGAAAAGGGGTGGGCACTTCTGTGAGCAGGTCTGGGCTCTGCCAGGAGGGACAACTCAAGTGGGCACATGGAATGGTTGGATATCTCATCCTGCAGAAATGCCACATTCCAGGTACAGCCAGCAGCCACCCTTGTCAGCACACAGCCAACAGGCAATGTGGCTCAGACACCACTTGCTTGAGTCCACCTCCCAGCATCACCAGCTGGCAAAGCCTCACCTCCCACCAACCTTGGCTGCACACACCAAGGAACAAAACCTGCCTGTGGGCCAGCAGCAGGCAGGATCCCCCTCCCAGCTGTGCCACCCTCAGCATCCCCAGGGCAGAGGGACCCAGGGCAAAAGGGGTAGGATGTGCCTGGCCACTCACAATCATGTTCTCCAGGGCATACTTGGCAAGCCAGCAGTTCAGGAATACAGGAATGAACAAATTCCTCAAAGGAGGCCAGAATATCTATGAGAACAAGAATTATATGGGGGAGAGAATCCATGAACTCCATCAGAACAAGCCAGAAACAGCCAATTCAAGCCCCGTTGGGAAGTGTCCATCTCCAAACCAAGCACTGGCCCTTGCCTTATTTCCCTGGCTGCAGCAGAGCAGCTGAAAGGCAAAGGTGGCTTTGGGGAGAACACTCCAGAGAAAGTCATTATGTTAAAAAAAAAAAAAGAAAGGAAGAAAGGAAGAAAGGAAGAAAGGAAGAAAGGAAGAAAGGAAGAAAGGAAGAAAGGAAGAAAGGAAGAAAGGAAGAAAGGAAGAAAGGAAGAAAGGAAGAAAGGAAGAAAGGAAGAAAGGAAGAAAGGAAGAAAGGAAGAAAGGAAGAAAGGAAGAAAGGAAGAAAGGAAGAAAGGAAGAAAGGAAGAAAGGAAGAAAGGAAGAAAGGAAGAAAGGAAGAAAGGAAGAAAGGAAGAAAGGAAGAAAGGANGAAAGAAAGAAAGAAAGAAAGAAAGAAAGAAAGAAAGAAAGAAAGAAAGAAAGAAAGAAAGAAAGAAAGAAAGAAAGAAAGAAAATAAATCAAATTTGTCCTCCTAGCTTTAACCACCACTTGGCCCAACATCTGTTTTTCCTTATTTCACCACCAAAACTTACAGTAGTTATTAAACTAAAAGCTGCTTTAAAATACCACCAGGAAACACTCACCGTGATGATAAAGGGCACTGTGTTGATCATCTCCAGGATGAATGAAATGCGAAAAATCTGTTCCCAGATGTTTCCCTGAGGAATAAAATACAAATAATAATTAAATAAGCTTTGGAATGTGCTGGAGGATGATTAAAAAGCTCCCACCCTGCCACAGAGGCAGCGAGATGGAGGACGCTCATTAGAGCAGCCAGAGAGATGCTCTGGTTTGCCTGCAGCAGAAAGGCACTGCTGGAGTGGGGAACACCTTCCCAAGCTGGTCAAGTCCTTTCTACAGCCATGGCATCCCTCTGCCCATCAGTGCTGCTGCCCAAAGCTGGGGGACAACAATGCTTTGTGCATGGATGGAGAATTAGTGACTGATAGAGATCGCTGGCACTCGAACCAGGCAGGTGACGCAGGGTCTGAGCCTCTTCTGCCAACTGGCCCAAGGACCTTGAGAAGATGCCATTTGTTAAGGTCACTTTTCCTGGCCATTTTAGGGGGCTCTGGGCCAAAGCAGTCAGCCTGTGCCTCTTGCTGTCTGGCTTGGAGCAGTGCCTGCTACCTCCGGAGGCAGCAGACTTCGGCACAAACAGGAGTCAGGCTGCTGAGCTCAGCTCCAGGTCCTCAAGCTCGGGAAGCTCCGCACGTGTCAATAAAACCAGCAAGCCTTAGTGAAACAGCACTGGATGCAAAGGAAAATGGAAAGAGAAGGGATCCCTCAGCTCTGCTCTGCCAACACTTATTGAGCAGCCCAAGGGGGAATGAGAAAGGAAAACAGCCACAGTCAGCAGGCATCACCAGCCAGACGTCCTCACGGGATGGTTGAGCTTCAAACAGCTCAGAAGAAGAAATGAATTCACAGCAGGGCCTCAGCCCCGGGCTGAGTATCACTGTGCATCGCCTGCCCCGTGGCACTTACCTTGTAGCTGAGATAGATGAGCAGCATGGTCTCCAGAAAGCTGATTAAAGCGATGCTGACCTGCAGAGACAGACAGGCAAAGGCTGCTGAGGGCTCCCTCGATGCAGAGGCAGCCGATCAGAGCTCTGCTAAGCCCTCCCTGCCGGGGTGGTGAGAAGCCCGTGGGTATCACAGAGGAGGGACTGTTTGTCTGGTTTCCTTGCATGCGTTTAGACAGGTGAGTATCTGCCAGCCAAGGGTCTGCAGGGAGCCCTGAGCAGAACTCTGCTGCAAATGGTTCCCCAGTCAGCTGCCCAGCCTGAAAAAAGCCTGTTACTGGTACAGCTGCATCCAGCAGCTGAGCCAGCCTCATGGTTCTATCTTCCTACAGCTCATCCTCTCCTGTCAGCCCTCAGGACTTTCACTCAGGGCCACGTAGCTGATCCCAGTGTTAGCCCCAGCTCATTTTCTGCTGGCCCAGGAGAAGCCACTGCCCCTCTCTGTTGTAAGCAGAGGACGCCCAGAGAGCTGCTGGTAGCAGAGATCAAACACCAGATCCTGAGTACTCCTGCTTGAGGTCTGGGCACTCACCTGCACAGCCCACAGTGGCATTTTTCTGTCCACCCAGAAGATGTGTGACCTGCAAAGAAAATTTAAAATGGATCTAAATTGTAGCCCAACTAGCAGTGCCTTCACCCCACACTGAATGCCAGCCTGAGGCCATCCCTGATGCAGGACCCAGCACAGGACTGGTACTGGTGTTCCTTACTGCACCATTTGTTCAAGCAGCCTCTATGCTGGGAATGAGCCATTCCCAAAAGTGCAGCCTCAGCATTTGCCAGTTGATTTCATCCTGGGGTGCTGCTCCACATCCCTTGAGCAGCACCACGACCACAGCTGCCAGCACCAATCATGTCCATCACTGTATCTTTGTGCCCCAGCAGAGCCAGAGCCCGACACTGGAGCAAGACTTGACTCACCAGTTTATCTTTGTGGACTGGTTGAACGTGCTGTAGTTCTGCTTCTCACATTCCCAGCTAGGAGAAGAGACAGACAGGGGAAAGCAGTCAGTGAGGGGGAGGAAGGAAAAGGGATGCTGGTATGGACTCATGGGATGTCCTCACCACTGTGCCCTGATTCTGGGAGAGGTCCCTGGACCACACTTCTGTAGATCCAAACACACACTGGTGCCTACAGCCAGAGCTTTCCACAGCAGCCCTGCAGAGAAGGACCTGGGGGTGCTGGTGACAGGGCACTTGATACAAGCCAGCAATGTGCACTGACAGCCCAAAAACCAAACCATATCCTGGGCTGCATCAAAAGATGCGCAGTCAGCAGGTCGAGGGAGGGGATTCTGCCTCTGTGCTCTGGTGAGATCCCACCTGGAGCACTGTGTCCAGTATAAGAAGTCTCTGCATGGATCTCTTGAAGAGGGTTGCAAGCAGACCACAAAGGAGCTGGAGCACCTCTCCTATGAGGGCAGGTCCAGGCAGCTGGGGCTGTTCAGCCTGGAGAAGAGAAGGCTCCAGGGAGTCCTTAGAGCTGCCTTCCAGTACCTGAAGGAGCCCTACAGGAAAGCTAGAAAGGGACTTTTTATAAAGGTCTGTGGTGATGGGACAGAGAGTAATGGTTTGAAACTACAGCAGGGTAGATTTAGATTGGACATTAGGAGGAAACTCTTTACTATGAGGGTGATGAGACACTGGAACAGGTTGCCTAAAGACATTCTGGATGGGTTTAAGACCAGGCTGGAATGAGGCTTTGAGCAGCTTGGGTGTTTGTGTCAGGGAAGTGTCCCTGCCTACAGCAGGTTGTTTGGAACTAGATTATCTTTAAGGTCCCTTCTAAATCAATTCATTCTATGATTCTCTCTCCCTGCCTTGCTGCCAGGGGTGCATGCCCACTGGCCAACACTGATTTTCCCACACCCCCTCAGGAAAGTGAACTTCCTTGAAACTTTTCCAGGACGTGTGCCTGTGTCACGTTTAATTCTCACAGGCTCGAAACCACTTTAGGACCACGCAGATGTACTTAGTAGTCTGCAACCTTTACAAAGAGAAAATCAAATTGCTAATTCTCCTTACCCCTTTAAAAAAAAAAAAAAAAAAAAAGAAAGAAAACAAGAAAACACAACCCCACACTGTACATGAGCTAAACAAAGCAAGGACATATTAAAAATAGGCTTATGCTGAAACGCAGAGCGAAGCTGATATATGCAATCATCTGTCACCTCGGGGATCTAAATGGCAAACCATATTCCCTTCCCAAACACTTAAATGGGATTTAGCAGAAGTGTCTCCAAGGGCATCAGGATTCAGAAAATACTTGCACAGTGATGCACTCAAATCATGAGCTCTTGCCTGTCTGACTCCACTCTGCACCCCCGATCATCAGAGCCAGACAGTGTTTGGCATGAATGAGGCTCTGAGTGTTGCCACGCACTGTGCAGGGTCAGTAGCCCCCCACATGCCTGCCCACAGGGGCTGAGTAGGGAGCAAAGCCCACCAGGCCCAGCCAGCTTAGCTAAACTATGAATTGCAGCAGCTGGAGTGAGAAAAGCTCTCTGTCATGCCTCTTTACTGCCCCTGCATCCATGTTCACCACTGCACTGGGTGCACTGGGGAGCCTGCCAGCATTGATGGCACTCACCAGCCTATGCCCTCCTCTGGGTTGTCAAGCAGGACACGGACAATGTACAGGAGGCAGGTGAGTAGCTTCAGTGAGAAGTTGAAGAGCCGAATTCTGAGACCTGCAGCAGGGGGGAGCATGGTGTGGGCCAGGCAGCACTTCACAGGCACCCTGGGAACTCCCTGTACCACATGTAGCCTGGGTACCCCAGGCACTCTGGGTACCCCAGGCACTCTGTGCACCCCATGTACCTTGGGCACTTCATGTACCTCATGTACACCTTACACCCCAGGCACCCAGGGCACCCCATGCACTGCATGACCCTGGGCACCCCAAGCACCCACAGCACAGCCCCTTTAGCTCTCCACAAGCTTTGCAGGACCCTGTGGGACCCCTCTGAGCCCCAGGGGAGCTGCAGGACCCCCAGGGCAGCACATAAACATTGCTCACCCTTTGCCCAGAGCTCTACGTGTCCTACCTAATGTCAGATACATTGGAGACTAATAAAGAACTAACTAAAGCTGAGTCAGCTCCCTGCTGCACAGGGGAGCTGCTGGAGTGTATCCCCCTCATTAACCTTGAAAAAGCATCAGGCAAGGCCAGCGCCCCACTTCCTGCACTGCAAGCAGCTTGCAGGAGGAGGGAGAGTGAGCAAAAGCTGCTGCTGCTGTATCCCTCGCCCCCCTCAGTCCGTTCCCTGGGCTGTTACTCAAATTACAAGTGAGGAATTTATCACATTTTCATTAAAAACTTCCCCCCAGGCACCCTGTTGTGCTGCGCTCCAGCTCTTTAACAAGGCGACAGGATGCAGGGAGGGAAAGCAAATGTGAATTTATAAATTAACGAGCAGACTCCCTCCAGACAGCTAATGACATCTTGGAGAAAGAAAATAAAAACACCATTAGTCAAGTGGAGGCTAATCTGGCTGGCTGGAGCAGGGGCGGGTAGATCACAGCCTGCTTCAGCTGTCCCCACAGCCGTTCACCTCTCTGCAGGCACCAGAGCATCATCGGCTCTGTGATGGGGGCATCCCTGACCCCTTCTGGGGTAGCTCTCACTGCCCACCTTGCTCTTGGACAGTTTGTCCCAGCTGGGGACACACAACCAGTTCTTGTGCTGTGTTTATCCCCAGCAAGCAAGGGTGGCAGGCAGCATCTCCTCTGCTCAAACCAAGTTGGGCACCACCCAACAGAACGGCCAAAGGGCAGCAGCAGCAGCCCCGGGCTGGACAGGCAGCGTTGGGGACACACAGGGAACAGCCGCCAGCAGATGGCAATGGCTTCTCGTCCCACGAAGAGGGAGCTCGGCTGTGAGCTCAGGCAGGGCTTGGTCTCTCCCAGCAGATGCTCACTCTGCTCCTGGAACACTCACTCGATCGCTGGTTTTTGATGAAGAAGAGCTTCAGCCGCTCCTTGAAGGTGTTTTCATTCACGTAGAACTCGACCTGCACCCTGCGGGGAAAAGCACCCAGAGGAACCTGTCAGTGGGGTGGTGTGCTGGACCCAGAGCCCCCAGGAGCCTCATCCCCCTATCTCAAATGCTTGACCCCCTCAGAACAGCCCACAGCAAACCCCAGGCTCAGCCCACAGCTCCCAGCTGCTCCCACAGCACCAAATCGCTGGTGCCACCAAGATGTGGCACACCGATGACTACCAAAGCAGCAGATGTGACCCACAGGGCCAGGTCTGCTTTGCATTGAGGGCTTTGCTTTCCTCCACATGCAACCAGCTGACACTGGACTTGAAAACTTTTCCTTCCCCACACACTTTACAATGTGCAAAGCCTTGGAGAAGTCTCCTCCAGCAATGTTTTATCTGCTCCAACCCCTCATGGCTGCAGCACAGCAGGAGATGGTGAGACTGATGTCCCCATTCCACCCATGCCCTGGCTCTGCCTGGGCAGGAGCAATGTTCAGCATGGAAGCTGTTAAAAAACAAATCTAATCTAAAAGGAGAAAACCTCCCTTTGTTGCTAAGAAACCACATTTGTCCATTCCAGAAAAAACCCAGATGCCAACCAACATCGTTTGGCATTTGGAGCCGCTGGTGGCAGAGGGACAAAGTACCCTGGCAGAGAATCACCATGCGAACCATCAAGGAGGAATCATAGTTTTAGTTGGAAGAGAGATTTGAGATCAAGTCCAACTGCTCACCTAGATACTGCTAAGCTACTACCACCAAACCACATCCCTCAGCACCAGATCCACGTCTTTTAAATACCTGCAGGTAGACTTCAACGTGCCCCATCCACCACTGTGACCACCACAAACACATCTCCATCTGCTCCTGTCTCCATCACCGATCCCCACTAGCAACTCTCCCACCAGTCCCTCCATGCTGGGTGGACATCCATGACCACGCAGACAGGGCAAAGGCTCACCACGGCTGGAGGTTCCTCCCCAGGGGTGTCAGCAAGGTTTGGGATCAAACACACCCAGATGGAGGAACAGGCAAACCAGGCCCTGCTCAGCTCACGCTCCCCCCACCTCTCCTGTGACTTTACAACCACCTGCAGCCTTTTGCAAACTCATTCACTTACATCGGGGAGGGTTATAAATCACACTCCTGGCTGCTAAGAGCAGGAGAAAAGGAATTGCTTCCTGCTGCCTGGGCTTCAGTTCTGAGCAAGACAAAGTCTGCTCGTTGCAGTTACAGCTGCTAATGGAGTTAAGTGCCATGAATTAGCTGTTTCCCCTAATCCACTGCATTCAACAGGTCCCTTAAGTAAGTGCTACTATTATTACTATCTTTTTAACTGCTTGAAAGAGATCATCAAGAGCTCGTTAATCACCGTATCACCAAGCCAAGGCAGGGACCAAGGTGAGCCAGCCCCCAGTGACAGTCATTAAACTCATCACCCCCTTTTGTTTTGCCTGTGCAAGCCCCCAGCACACGCAGTGCCAGCTCCAGCCGTGCCTGCTGCCTGGATTTGCCTCACCAAATCCTGATTTATTGGAAAGCAGCTGCTCCTCTCTCTGGTCACAGAGGGGTAAACAAACGTGTGCTGAGTGTTTGTGCTGAGCTGATAAGGCAGCAAATTGGGAAGGGATTTTAGGAGCTCCTCATTGCTCAGGAATCCTTCATCCTGCTACCCACTGGCATTTCATAGCCAGCCTGGCCACTCGTGGGGAAACATCCTGGTGTATAAAAAGCATAGCACGCCCTTGAGAGCTCCTCGGGGCTTCTCATGGGCTCCCTTGTCAGGCTCAAAAGTTAGAATTCGAAATTACAAGGCTCTTAATGTGCAAAAAGCAAATACAGAGTGAGAAATTCATCAGCTCAGACAGGATAGTTGGGATAAAATCTCATATGAGCTGTCAAACTTTGCATGCTTCTGCAGTGAGACAGTAACTGCCCTCTGGTTTAAGTTCCCTTGGAGTGACATGGTAGTGACCCACCAGCAGCTGCCTGGTTTGGAGGCTGGCAAGGACTTGGTGACAGGCTAGGAGTGGCTGATCTGCTCCAAGAGCTTGTTCAGCAACTCCCTTATGTTGCTGAAGCAGCATAGTCTGGACTGAGTGCAGCCTGGTGGACCTATAAAAGCCCCTTCAGCTGCAGAACTGTTGTGGGCAGAGCTGAGTGGCTCCGTGTTGCAGTCACCTTGTCCCCACTGGTGGTGATGGAAGGAAAGAAATCAGGAGTCTTGTTCAGAAAGGGAACCATGAGCCCTTGCCACCCACTTGCAGGCAAGTCCTCTGCAGATCCTGTGCCTGACTGAGTCCTTGGCAGGATATCATGCACCAAGCAGCCCCACAGCAGAGGTGACAATAACCAACAGCCTTGGTGAGGCAGTCACTAATAATCTTTGTTAAGGCATTTGGCATTTGTGCTGGTCAGAGTGCCAAAAGGAGTGATGCCCAGGCAGGGCTGGTGGTGTTCAGCAAACCCATCAGCAGTGGTGGGAGCACATCACTCCTCACCAGGGTGTTTCACAGCATCAAGTGAAGAAAATGCTATGACACAAATCACAGAATCACCCAATCACAGCACAGTGGGAATTGGAAGGGACCTCTGGAGATCATTAAATTCACCCCTCCTGCTAAACCAGGGGCACCAGCAGCAGCTTGCCCAGGATCACAATGTCCGGGCAGGATTGGAATATTTCCAGAGAAGGAGACTCCACAACCTCTCTGGGCAGCCTCCTCCAGGGCTCCAGCACCCTCACACCAAAGTTTCTCCTCCTGTTCAGATGGAACCCTTCTGGGTTTCAGTTTGTGACCACTGCTTGTCCTGTTACTGGGTACCACTTGAAACAGACCAGCCCCATCCTTCTGACACCGTGCAGCGCACCCAGTGCAGCAGCAGTGGAGTTTCAGCTCATCCCAGACATCCCCATCTGGCAGCAGCAGGGACAGGAGCTCAGCCTGCATCTCCCCTGCAGCTCTGATGCTCGTGGGGACCTGCCAGCCTGAGGGGCACGGAGGGTGTCCAGCAGGGGCTTTGCACCAAACTTGGTGCATGCTAACCAGCCCCATGAGAAGGGAGCAGAGACAGCAAGTGCTGAGGAGCAGGCAGGAGGATTTAGGAGCATGGTGTGGAACAGCAGCCACAAGCTCTGTAACACAGCTTTAAATGCCTCTTAAAATTGATCCCTTCCAAGGCCAGGCTTGGCAAATAATTTATCTATGCCAGGGCATAAATCAGCTGGCACAACTGCTCATGACACCACAACCACAAGCTAATTGCTCCTTCTCCTTATTAAAAATGCCCAGGCAATGCCAGGAACTGGCCTTCAGCTCAGTCAAGAGCACTGAGCACCCCATTCATTAGCATCCCTGAGGATCCAGCATGTCGAGGCGAGGGAGACTTCAAGGAGCACAATTCCTCTCCCAGACATTCGCCTCCATACCCAAGGAACAAACAGCAACATAAATCTCTGTCGCCAGACAGATGGTTTGCTGATCTAGAGCACTGCAGCCCACCTCGAGACTATGAATATAAATGCTGATGAACAAAAAGATTGAATGATTAGAAGAGATCCAACTTTTTATGACAAAGTAGCCCAAGTGTTCATCCATCATAAGGGCTGCAGGAAGAAGAAACGCTTGGAAAGCAGTTAAAGCAGGTCCTGGGGAGGAAGGAGGGTATTTATCACTGCAAAGAGATGAAGAAATAAAAGCATGCAGGAAGAACATGCTCCTGTGCAGCCTGCCTGTCCTTGTTGCTAACCAGGCTGAGCCCCTGGAGCTCTATGGGGCTCCTTAGTGATGCCCTGATGAGCCCTGGCACATGTCGTGGTCAAACTTGCCGGGGCCCTGAGCACTGATGCAGTTGGTGATGCCTCTGCTCACTGCAGGGAGGCTAAACAAGATGCATCCCTGCCAACCCAATGAATTCTATCACCATCCCATGGGGCTTCTGTCTGGAGGAGGAGGGAGGGCAGAGCAAGAGCTTGGCATGAGAGGGACCAAGGTGTTGCCACTCCAGCACTGGCACCTATTCTGCACATTAACTCAATGCCCCAGAGCCAACCCACAGCTGAACAAGTGAAGGCTTTCACCAGGCAGCAGCAACCAACAGAAAGTACTGAAGCTCCTACTCTGTTTCCAGCTGAGGGAAGGAGATGATATCATCTAAAACATACCCTCCAATTTTCTTGTCAAGAAGTTAACTTCAAATACAAATCGAGCTAAACTCTGACTGCTTTCCCACCCCAAAACACTCCCCCCTGACAGGCTCTCCCTTCAGAGCAGTGCCACCAAACCGGACCATTCAAACTGCCCCTTCCAAGCTGTCAGGGCTGGGGATCCCCACTGCCAGCTGGGCATCCCTCCCTTCCGCTGGGCATCCTTCCTGCTGGCCCAGTATCCCTCCCATTAATCCAGCACCAGCCAGGCAATGTGGAGCCAGCGCAGCCTGGGCAGTACCCGTGGGTGCAGGCAGTGGATGCTCTGCAGGAAGGGAGCAGGCAGCACCTTGCTCCCCTCACCTGGCTCTGGCTGAACCTCCCCAGCCATGCAGATCATCATCACAGCACAAGTTTAGTTGCAAGCCCTCGGCTTGGAAGTGTAATTACTGCTATTATGCACTTCATAATGCCTCAGCAATTTCATTTTCTTTGCTGGGTTATTTATTGTGCTTTATTAATCTAAGATTAGAGGCAATTTGTTCTAAGATGACGAGCTAAAAAAAAAAAAAAAGAAGAAGACACAATACTTTGTTCAGAGAAGTGCAGGTTGAAGGACCAGGAGGAGCACAGCCCAGCTCTGTGTTTGTGCCTTCCCCAGAGAGCTGGGGAGAGGTAACCCCCCCTTAAACCATGAAAAATAGCAACCCACAGGCAGCCCCATGTGGAGGTAGTGCAGACAGATGTACCCCCTGAGCTCTGCATACCTGGGAGGCTTACATGAGCAGTTGGGCACAGGCAGGTCCCCTCTGATCCCTGTGGCATGTGACAGCTGCTGAGCATGGCATGAAAACTGAGACAGAGCCAAAATCCACTGGCCAGCCAAGAGAGTGAGCTGCCACTCCTGTGCCAGGACACTGACCAGAGTCACCCTGCTGCATTCCAGAGAAGGGCTCAGGGGAGCAGGGTGCCAGCTGCTGCCAGCTGGGCCCTGCAGGACGTCAGGGGAAGCTGAGCCAAGGCCAAAAGCCACAGATTCATAGAAACATTGACTGGTTTGGGCTGGAGGGACCTTTAAAGGTCCAGCTCCTCGCAGTCAGCAGGGACATCTGCAACTACAGATTGCTCAGAGACCCAAATGACCTCACCTGGAATAGTTCCAGGGATGGGCAACCTGGGGCAGTTTCTCACCATCCTCATGGTGAACAATTTCTTCCTTTTATCCAGTCTAAATCTTGCTCTTTTAGTTTAAAACCACCACCACCCCACCCCTTGTCCTGTCACAACAGAATCTGCTAAGCAGTCTGTCCCCATCCTTCTTACAGACCCCTTTGAGTACTGAAAGGCTGCTGTAAGATCCTTCCCAATCCACCAAATCAGTCAGCTGGAGGCACCTGCTGATGGCAACCACAAAGATTACCCTGACAGACATCTCCTGCAGCTGCTAACCTCTTGTTTTGCTTCAGAGATGCTCTTTCCTCTTCTTCCCCTGTTTTCTGGATGATAACAGGCATTTGGATACAGCCAGATGGTGACACCAAGTGAGTTTTGCATGCAGGACACCACCTCTGTGATCTATGTCGTTGCCATCTCCCATCTGCCCCAGGGTGGATGGAGAATGGGGGCAGCTATGACCCTTTCCACTGGAGCTCCTGGCTTGCTGGCACACCAAGCTGATCCCAGCACAGGGTTTTAGCGTGGAAAAGGGGGAGTAACAGCACACCTGTGTGTGCACAGAGAAGCTGCGTGCCTGCCAAAATGAGGAACAGGGAACAAGCTGCCCCTAGGCTCACCAAGCAGTAATTGAACAATTACTCAAAGGAGGGGAGCTGCGGGCTTGGACAAGGCAAGCATGCAAGGGAACAGCTTCATGGAGGCTCAGAATCATCCAGCCCCACTATGGTATGGGTTGGAAGGAACAACAGGAGCTCTGCAAAATCTGCTGCCCAGTTTTGCTTCACTGCCTCATCTGCAGGCTCCAGGCTGGGCTGGGAGCTCATGGTGGCCTGAGCTGTGGTGCTCAGAGGGTGCTGCATCATTTGCTCCTTGGGATGCACAAGTTCACCCCTCCTGCATAGAAGCCCTGTAGGATTGATGCCATGCTGGAAGGCAAACACAGCTGGACAGCCAGCCAGCATGCTCACCAGCACCGTGGCCAGGAGCTTCCTCCATGAATGTCTCAGCTTCCCCAGGGCATTCCCAAACAGCCCTGAACATCTCTCACTGCAGCAGTCCCTCCAATAAATCTCTGATACTTTTTTAAAACAAGAAAGCACAAAGCAACTGGAGAGGTACTGGGAGCTGGCTCATGTGCCCCTGCTCTGAGGGTAGAGCAGTCCCCCCAGCACTAACCTCCTGCTGACACATGGAGGGTAGGGGAGAGGAGTGGCCCGTGTCAGGGCAAAGGGCTGGTAGCAGGAGGGCAGGTTCCAGTGCCTGGGAGGTACCTGGGAGACCAGCGGGTGAGGCTGCAAGGTCAGCTGCTGCAGAGGGGAGAGCTGACCTCTCTCTAGGACATGCTCTTCTCTCCACCCCCCAGGAGATGTGCTGCTGAAGCCACTCCCCACTCTTTCTGCAGAGGCCCAGACAATCCCCATGGATCATGGCAGCAGCCATCCTTCAGGTGCTCGACAGGTCCCACATCAGTCTCTTGTCAGCCATCACGGCACTGTCTTAGCCACCATGGCACCATCACCACAGTATCTTGCAGGTGGCAGGGCACCGTCACAGCCACCACGGCACCATCACAGCTATCATGGCACCATTGCAGCCATCGCAGCCACCACGGCACCGTCACAGCCATCATGGCACCATTGCAGCCACCACGGGACCATCGCAGCCACCACGGGACTGTGACAGCCACCGCGGGACCGTCACAGCCACCGCGGGACCATCACAGTCACCACAACACCGTCACAGCCACCATGGCACCATCGCAGCCACCACGGCACTGTCACAACCACCATGGCACCATCTCGAGGCCATCGCAGCACCTTCACAACCACCATGGCACCCTCACAGCACCTTCACAACCACCGAGGCACCATCATGAGGTCACCACAGCACCATCACTACTATTGAAGGCACCATGGCCCCAGCACTGCCACCACAGCACTGCGACAGCCCCCACAGCACTGTCACAGCCCCATGGCAAAGCAGCCAACTCCAACCTCTCAGTCAGGCTGCCTGGGTGGCCCCGTTGGGCTGATGGAACACTCTGGGCCATGGCTCAAGCAGCATGAAGGAGTTTGCTGAGCTGCTGAGGCTCCAAGCAGAGCACAAGCCCCACACATGCCCCAGCACATACTTCTCCCACGTGGCCAGTGACAGATCGAGAGAGAATGGCCTCAAGCTGCACCTGGTAAGCTTTAGGCTGGACATCAGGAACAACTTTTTCACTGAAAGGGTGCTCAGGCATTGGAACAGTCTGCTCAGGGAGGTGGTAGAGTCACCATCCCTGGAGGTGGTTAAAAGCTGTGCAGATTTGGTGCTTGGGGATATGGCTTAGTGATGGACTTGGCAGAGTAGGGTTAATGGTTGGACTCAACAACCTTGAAGGTCTTTTCCAACCTAAATGACTCTGTGGTTCTATGTCGAGACACAACAGAGCAATGATTCACAAAGGTGAGTCTCACACCAACAGACAAGCTGCATAGGGAACCAGGATGTTGTGGCATGCACCTCCTCCAGGACCAGCTCAAAAACTCGTTTCTTCCAGATTTCATGCATTTACGATTGGAATACATCTGAAAAAAAGAAAAAAAAGAGAAAAAAGAGAAAAAAGAGGGAAAAAAAGGAAAAAAGGAAAAAAGGAAAAAGAAAAAAGAAAAAGAAGAAAAATAAGAAAGAAGAAAAAAGAAAGAAAATAAAAAGAAAAAAGATTAAAAAAGAAAAAAGAGAGAAAAAAAAAGAAAAAAGAGAGGGGAAAAAAAGAGAAAAAGAGAGAGAAAAAAAAATAATAAAAAAAAAGCAGCTCCTGCTTTATTATGGAGTGTGATTGTTGCCCGAAGAAAGGAGAGGTATTGCCAACGACTCTGCAGCAAATGAAACCCAGCGGGGTGCCAGGTAATGCCACCCTGGCTCCAGCAGCAACACTGCAGTTTTGCTTTTTTGAGGGACAAAAAGCCAGCTCCAAGCAGCCACTTCTGCAAAACCCTGCTCAAGCCCGAGGCTGGCTTCACAGCCCAGTCCTCACAGCCACTCATCTTGCTCCATGAGATGAACAACATCCTGAACCTGGTGGGATGGAGTCAGGGCAGGAGGCACCACCACATCTCCACTGAGCTAGGGGCAAGGTAAGGTAAGAAGCCCTGGTAAGGGCTGCAGGAAGGGCTTCAGGAATCTGCAGAAATCAGAAAGAAATCTACTGCTGGTCTCCTTCTTCCTAGCTTCTGTTTGTCTGGTTGGTTGGGTCTGTTTCACTGGGAGGACACTGCAATGGAAATGAGATTTTTGCCACTTCCCCATTCCCTGGAGGCAGACATAATCCCTCTCCAGCTCTATTCAGCAGCTGCAAAGCTCATTTTCAGGCACCAAAGAGAGTGCTGGAGGCAGTGGGGATGCTGTCACAACTAGGGCTTGAAGATCACAGAATCACAGCACTGCCTGGGTTGGAAAAGACTTTTAAGATCATCAAGTCAAATCATCATCCTAACACTTACAAGGCCTTGACAAAATCCTATGCATAAACACCACATCCACACAACTCTCAAATCCCTTGAGCCAGAGCAGGGGGACACTACATCACCTCCCTGGGGAGCCTGTTCCAATGCCTGAGAACCCTTTCAAGTGAAGAAATTTTTCTTCATATCCAATCTAACCTTCCCTTGGCACAACTTGAGGCCATTTCCTCCTGTTGTCTCACTTGTTACCTGGTTGAGCAGACCAACCCCCACCTCACATCATCCTCCTTGCAGGGAGTTTAGAGCAAGAAGGTCTCCTGAGCCTCCTTTTCTCCAGACAATACACTCCCAGTTCCCTCAGCCACTTCTCACCAGTCCTGTTCTCCAGACCCCTCACCAGCTTCATTTCCCTTCTCTGGACCTTTTCCAGCACCCCAATGTCCTTCTTGGAGTGAGGGACCCAAAACTGAACCCAGCATTTGAGGTGTGGCCTCACCAGAGCTGAGTACAGACATCCCCATCCAAGTACCCTCAGTATCAAAGAGCAAGGGGGTGGTGATGCACTGCAGAGCTGGCACTGGGGCACTGACCAGGCAGCACCCTGCTCTCCTGAAAACCTGAGCTCAGCTCTAGGGTGAAGTGGGACAGGCTGCTTCATCCCAGAGCTGCTCTGGTACCTCCCCAGGCTTGGGGCCATCCCAGGGGATAGCACTGCTCTAGATGTGTGCATCATGGGAAGGTGGCTCAAGGAGAGCACATGTGAGAGAAGCCAGTGGAACACTTAGGGATTTCATTCCATGTCCATGTGCAACCCAACTGAGATGCCTGCAGCAAGCTGGAGAGTGGGCCCTGGTCCATAGCCTGCTTTTGAAGCTGGAGGCTGAGCCAGGGAGCACAGAGAGCCCCTGCCAGCTGGGATGTACTGTCACACAGTCATGGGATCATTTTGGTTGGAAGAGACCTTTAAGATCACCAGGTCCAACCTTTAACCCAGTACTGCTAATAGAATCACAGAATGGTTTGAGTTGGAACCTTTAAAGCTCATCCAGTCCAACCCCCTGCAGTCAGCAGGGACATCTGCAACTAGAGCAGGTTGCTCAGAGCCCCAAACAATCTGACCTGGAATGGTTCCAGGAATGAGGCATCTACCACCAATCTGGTCAACCTGGGACAGCATCTCACCACCCTTAGTGTAAAAACTGTCTTTCATCTCTCTAGTTCAAATCTCCTTCTTTTGGTTTAAAACCCTCACCACTTGTCCTGTCACAAAAGGCTCTGCTAAAATGATGGGGGAGGGGGGAGTCTGACCCAGGCCACTCCTGTTGGAGCAGAGAGCTCTTGCTCATCACTGTCCAAGGACACACACTCTCAACCATGTGCCATGGCCAAGGACATGCTCATCCCTCAAATCATCATCCAAGGTCTCAGCAGCCTCGTGGAGACATGGAGCAGCCCCAGCCCTAGCCCCAGGCTGCTTGTGGCCAGGCAGTGGCACCACTCGATCTTAATAAAATAAAAACAATAAAGAAGATGAAAGGCCAGAAAGAGAAGAGGCAATGCAGTAACACGCTGTGTTTTGTTGGGCTGATTTGTTTTGCAACATTGGAGCCTGACAATTCATGAGCCTGCTCCTGTAATTGCTTCTGCTGATGAATCTGGATTGGTTGATTAGAGCCTGCGCAGGGAGCTCATCGTTAATGGATAATCACCAATTTGCTGTCAAGGATATCACTTCTCCCCCAGGAAACTTCTCTGTCTCTGAGGGTAGCCAGCTCTCCCCGTGGTGAGAACCACTGCTGTCTCACAAGGGTTTGCTGGTGGCACACACAACTCCCTGGTGCCAAGAGCAGCAAAAGACCAACCCCGTCTGGCTTTGGATATTTTCTGCCGCTGACTGGAACTTTTCAACAGTTACTTTCAGGGTGCTTGGGCCTGAGCACCAAGTTATCAGCTCTGCTGTGGTGCTGTGTTTGCAGCAATCTGGGGGCGGTTATCACCATGAGATTGGCATGATCGAGATACTGCTGATTTTCATGGCCACATGGATGTGTTCCTGTGTGACCTGCCCTGGGTGATGCTGCTCTGGCAGGGATGTTGGACTGGATGATCTCCAGAGGCCCCTTCCAACCCCTACCACTCTGTGATTCTGTGTATACTACCCAACACACCTGGCTCACCAGACTCCCATGCACCACACAAACACTGCAAGGGGCTTTTGCTCTCTGGAAGAGTAATGTTGCCTGGGACCAATGGTGTCACATCAGCCCTCGCCCCCTCCCCAGTTCCAGCACGGGGAAATGCATGCAGTGAACTTACTGTGAGAAGGAGGAATCCATGCTGAAGTCTTCAGCGTGAGGCCTACAGAGTGAGAGCATCACAGGAGGTGAGGGACAGATACAGCTGCTGAGTAGAAACTGGTGGGACAGGCAGAGCTGTGCCATGGGGAACGTCAGTGCTGGAGGGACAACTGCCCAAGAGCTTGCCTGGGGGCTGAGGTCCCCAGGTTGGAGATGCTGGGGACCTGGTGATGCTCTGGTGGCTTTGACAGTGTGCAGCCCCTTTAAAGACTCAGTTTCATAGATAAAAATAGTCTTTATGCTTTGTTGTTTGTTTTTTTAATGACTCTTGCAAAAGGCATCACTGCTCTGTCCCAGATCAGTGGCACTCTCCGTGGGGGATTTAGATGTTGAAAGATGCTGGTTTGGGTTGGTTTAAGAGCCAGACATTGGGTTTCTCCTACACAGACCTTCACAGAGTGAATTTTACAGAGCCTGCTGGTGACCAGAGGAGGGAAAAAAATGAAAAAAATGACAAAAGAATAGAAAGGAATCGTGAAGGTAACATAGGAGGCCATGGCAGGGGGAGAGGGAACAACATGAAGATGTACAAGAGTAGGTAGGAGGTGAAGGGACTGTGCTCGTGTACTGTACATCCTGCAGCACAGCACTAGGAAACTGCAGCTGAGAAGCAAAACAAAATCCTTTTGCAAAAATGAAGTTGTCTATAAGACAAATCCATCCCCAGGGACGGCTGTGGGTTCCCAGCACCATGGGCACTAGCTGAGACTGTCTGAGCTGGAGCTGAAGCTCTCCCCTGCCTCCCAGTGCCCTCTTTCCTGTCTTTATTTAACATGAGTCTGGACAACTGAGAAATACAACCAAAGAAAAGAGGGCAGTTGCAGCTCATAAAGGGTTTTCTTTTCTTTTCCTCTGTGCTTTATGTGTGCACAGTACTCCAGCATAGTTCAAACTAAATAAAAGCAATAAATTCACATTTTAATTAAAATACAAGGCCAAGGGAAAGCTCCCCCATCCCTCAGCTACAAGGCACACAGAGCAACCTCCCTACAACATGATTTACTTTGCTACTACTCTGCTTCTATTATCTGCGCTAAGGCTGCAAAGAGGAGCTCATCACCCCACAGCTGAATCTCCTGCAGAGAGCACAGGCTGTGCTGGCAACAGCCACCACTCTGGGTGACACTGACAGTGATATCCCCCCACGTTACACTCAGAAGACCCATGGGAGATGCTCAATTTGGGAGGAAGGGAGCTGGGGAGCCAGCGTGGGTGCCGCAGAGCTGCTCCGTCTAGACAAGGTGCTCCCACGCAGCCCCACGACCCAACCAGCCTCTCTTGGGGAGCTGCTCAGGAGGTGCTGGGGTTGGGCCCTCCCAGCTCTGCTCTGCAGGCTTAGCCTTGGCCAAGCCTCTGTCCCCTGATGATATTCTCCTCTGGCCCCTGAGGAGCGTAAGGAGGGTCCTGCAGGCAGCCCAGCAGCCCCAGGCTGGAGCTACACACAGAGCCTTGTGGAACAGGTTGCCCAGGGGAGTATGGAGTACCCATGCCTGGAGGTGTTCGAAAGCCATGTAGATGTGGCACTTTGGGTTTAAGGGCCACAGTGGTGTTAGGTTGACAGCTGAACTCAATGATCTTAGAGGAGTTCTCCAACTGAAACAATTCTGTGATCAACCACAAATAACCTGCTTGCAGAAAGCAAGCCACGAACCTACCTTCTCTGCTCTGATCATTTTTAGTTTGCTGGAGTGACCCTCACAGAGCAGTAAGGTAGTTCAAACCCAAATGGTCTCTTGTGTCATTTCCCAGCAGTAACGAGCCTGGAGGAGGGGCTCTGTCAGCTGCCCTGTCCCTCGGAGCAGCCTTGGCATTTATTAATGACAAACAAACCCAGACTTGCTCCAGCTGCAAAGCAGAGGCAAGTGCAGCCCCAGGAAGCAGCCCTGCTGGATCAGCCTCCCTCCTGCCAAATTGGATTATCCCACAGGAGCTCCAGGGGCTCTTCAAGCCCCTCCATGCGCATTTGGTTTTGCAAAGGATCATTTTATGCCTTGCTGAGACGTTTATGGGAAAGAAATAGCGAATTATTTTGTTTTCTCCTACCAGACTGCCAGCTGGCAACCGAGAAGCCTGCACAAGCAGGGATTTATTTCACCTGCAGGTTCCCAGCATAGAAGAACACTCCTGAAAACCAAACAGCAAGGGAACATTTAACCAAGCAAGGACACAATGACACAACCTGATGGGGTCCTGCAGACACCAAAAGTCACTGTGGGTCCTGGAGCACTGGGATGAGCTCAGATGCTTCCATTAGGGGGACCTGCTGAGGGACTTGGGACCTGCTGAGCCACTTGG
>VWYK01044747.1:2815-14599 GCA_013399775.1 Semnornis frantzii | reverse complement strand
TCACAGAAATTTAAAGGTTGGAAAGGACNCCAAAGCAGCAGCACCCAGGGTAGTTTGCACAGGAATGCATCCAGGCAGGTTTGGGAAGTGTCCACAGGAGACTCCACAACCTCTCTGGGCAGCCTGTTCCAGGGCTCTGTCACCCTCACTGTAAAGAAGTTTCTCCTCATGTTGAGGTGGAACCTTCTGAACACTTGTATAAACCACACACATTTCCCCTAAATCAACAATGTTGCCTACAGCTCTAAATGTTCACCCCCAACAAGCATCTACCTTCTCTGGACCACTCCACAACAAAGCTGCAGACCATGGTGAGTGTGTGTCAGATATTTCTTGGAAATGGGGTTTTTCCCTTACATTTAAGCCAGAATACTACTTTTTTTTTTTTTTTTTTCCTAGAGTGAGGGGTGCTTACAGCAAAGAAGTTAATATAATTCCATTGATGTATTGAAAATCTTGTATCTTGCAGTATAGTTTGTTTGCTGTCTCTTGCTGCTGCTTTGGTCTTGGTTGCTCACTCTGCTTCTGGGATCCAGGCTGTGTGTGCAGGTTTGGGAGCTACTCACCCCCCACCTCCCCCCCAAGGTTAGGAATTCACCCAGACTAAACTCATCCATCTGGAAGTTTAGGAATGAAGCTGTATTTATAGCTTTGCACAATTTACAAGCAAAATATGCACTGTATATATAAATATATTTACAACTACATACATTAATAGGCAAGTTAAAAGTAATACTGAGATACAAAACCTCTCCCAACAGCAGAGCCACCCAGGAGTGCTTTCAAACTCACTCCCACTCCTTCCCTTATCTCAGAATCCCCCTTAATGCAGGGTGAGCTAGAAAAGGGTGGTGAGAGGTGGTGAGATTAGTTGGGTTACACAGATCCAGGCAGAGGAGTTAATACAGCAAGCAGGCAGCCACAGGCTGACCTTCTCTTTGTGTCCTTGTATTTACATGTCTCAGCAGAACAAATGGGCAATATAGACATCACTATTATTTTCTTTGCATAGCCAATGACTTAATTTCTCTCATTAAAATATTCCAATTAGCCTCAAACCAGCACACTTATTTCTTCTGTCCTTGGTGGCTTCTCTATTTTGACTTTCTCCAAGATACAGGGCAGGGTCCTCTGCTGTTGCTATGCTATAGACATATATATGCAAATAGACTCTGTATGACTTTATTGCTTTTGTTTTTACTATTATATTTGGTTCTTTTCTAAATGCAATTTAATTTTGACTTTCCAAATTCTGAGTTGTGGTGAATTTGCTCTGATAAAGATATTGGGGGGGGGGAGTGGGGGGGGATCCAAGCCAACCCTTAACAGTATATTTAGAGTAACACTGCTTAAAGCAAGAGATTTATTCCTGGATGACTTGACTGGAATCCATCATGTTATTGTCAGAAGACCTTTAAGCCGTGCTAGTTACCATGGAAAAATGTTAACCTCTAGTCTCTTATCAGAGAGACAGAATGAATGAATAGGACTCATTGTCTGGCTCTATTTTATCATTTGCAATACCTCCAGAAGAATTGTGATGGACTGAAAGCATTTTATAAAGCACAGACAGGGGATGAAAAATGTATTTCTTGAAAGAGAAAAGTATAAACTGTCCTCCAGGATCTGAGTATTTGTTATGTATCTGCCAGAGGAAGTTAAAAAGAATCAGGAGGAGCTAAACATAAAAATCAAAACTGGGCTATGTGGTTAGAACATCATTGCTCAAGAGACAGTTATGTTTGCTTACAAATGATGCAGTAGCCTAAAACTTTACAGGTTAAAAGCATAAGTAAATCCCCAAGTTACACAACAAATATAATCACAGATTAAAACATTTATGATTACATATGTAGATGAAACTTCACAAAGTCCAGCTTTCTTCCATCCCTTCATTTACCCTTAGATGATTTTCTGAAATAATCTGTTGCATTTAGAAAATTCCCTCACCCTCAAAACGTCTTTTGTCAGTTAAATTGAATGCTGTGATAATGCATCACAGAATAGCAGAATCAAAGCAGGCACTGGGTTGGGAAGATCATCTAGTCACCCCCCCTGCAGTGAGCAAGGATATCCTCAATGAGATGAGACTGCTCAAAGCCCCAGCAAACCTGATCTTGAATGCCTCCAGGGACAGGGCCTCCAAAACCTCCCTGGGCAACCTGTTCCAGTGTTTCACCACCCTCACTGCAAGGAACTTCCTCCTAATGCCCAACCTAAATTCACTCTGCTCCATTACTTTTTTAGAGCAGAGCAGAGTGGCAGAATCACCTCTCTTGACCTGCTGGCCATGCTTCTTTTCATGCAGCCCAGGATGTGATTTGCTTTCTGGGCTACAAGTGCCTATTGCTGGCTCATGTCCAGCTTCTCATCCACCAGCACCCCCAAGTCATTTTCCACAGGACTCTTCACTATCTTCCTTATCCTCCCCCAAACTGTTTCGATAATGAGGATTGTCCTGGCCCTGGTGCAGGACCTCGCACTTGGCCTTGTTGAACCTTGTGAGGTTCCCCTGGGCCCACTTTGCCAGCTTGTTCATGTCCCTCTGGATGACATCCCTCTGGCGTATCGACCACACCATTCAGCTTGGTGTCATCTGCAGACTTGCTGAGTGGGCACTCAGTCTCACTGTCTACATAATAATAAGCTCATTTCGTTCAGGAATAGCCTTTTGGTGCTTGCCAGGAAAAAAAATCACAGATCTTTATCAGATCTATATTCTATTTCTATCTCTGAGTAATCAGCAAAATGCTGTGTTGCTTCCTCTGCTCATAAAATAGACCTGATACCTATTCCAGAAATGCTGTGTTCCTTGGTTTGTTAGAATAGTAGATACAAATGAATCCTACTAAAGCTCCAAAGTAAAATCTTAAAGAACTTGGAATAATGTGGTTGAGAAGGCTTTCAAGGAGTGTAGCCATTAGACATTAAACCACTTAAGAGACAAAATAAACTTCAGTAAGCAAAAGAGGAAGCAGACATGAAATCTGGTCCTGGTAAGGTGAGACATCCCTGGCTCAGGTCAAACTGGAATAAGAAAGATAACAAAATCAGATTTTGACAAGCCAGTGTGTTAGTCAAAGCCTCCAAATTCCCACTGCCAAAACATGTGGGATAAGAATAAATACAGAAAGAGCCTTTTCACTGCAAGGTCATAGAATCAGAAAACCACAGAATTATGTGGGTCATAAAGGACCTCTGGTGATCATCTGGGGAGGGAATATTTACAGGGTCTTGCAATGACAGGACAAGGGGCAGTGGGTTTGAAGTGGCAGAGGGGAGATTCAAACTGGATGTTAGGAGGAAGTTGTTTGCAGTGAGGGTGGTGAGACACTGGCACAGGTTGCCCAGGGAGGTTGTGGATGCTCCCTCCCTGGAGGTGTTCAAGGCCAGGTTGGAGGAGGCCTTGAGTGACCTGTGCTAGTGGGAGGTGTCCCTGCCTATGGCAGGGGGTTGGAACCGGCTGAGCTTTGAGGTCCCTTCCAACCTTACCATTCTATGATTCTGGTCCAGCCCCCTTGCTAAAGCAGGTTGCACAGGAATGAGTCTGAGTGGGTTTTGAAAGCCTCCAGAGAATGAGAATCTACAACCTCTCTGGACAGCCTGGTCCAGTGCTTCAGCACCCTCACAGGAAAGAAGCTTCTCCCTAGATTCAAGAGAAACCTCCAGTTTTCTAGTTTGTACCCACTGCCCTTTGGGTACCCACTGGGCACCACTGAAAAGAGTCCATCCTCATGACCTGCACTCCATACATTTATATCCATTTAAAAGTCATCTGCTGCAGAGTGAAATGTTCTTAGGTGTAAACTGTTATGGGCTTTGAACTTTGCTACAGCCTTCAAACCATGGCCCTGTACACTGCTGTCTTGGCAGAGCATCTCCTATGGGTTAGGAGTCAGGGTCACTCAGCTTTTACTTCTCAATAAGAAAACTGTTAAGGACTTGAATCTCCTTGCAGAACTGGGAAACCCAAGGAGGGGATGATGTGTCTGTGACTAACACCTCTTGCAGGGAAAACCTTTAGAGCTATTTTTGAGCAAACTCAATTGGCTGTTTGCTTTCTTCACTGTTTGAATGCAGTTTTAGTGGACATAGACAAAGTCTACACTGGCAGCTGGGGATTTGTCATGCTCTCCAGTGGACTTGCAGTCTGTTTTCTTTCCAACATCTGTAGCTCCTACGTTGTTCAGGGAAATGCAGAGAAATGGTCTGATAAGCCTTGAAGCTATGAAACCTAACAAGAACTGTTGATAGACACTGGGCATGCCAGTACAGCATTGTTCAGCCTGTGTGTCCAGGAAGATTTCATTATCCTAAATTTAAGAGACAGCTGCTTCCTTCATGGACACAGAAATACATCTGTATGAGCTTTACTGATGAGCAATGTGCTGCTTTTGTAAATCCTGCTCGCTCTTAATGAAAACTCTTGTGTTAAAGTAGATTTTGCTATTCATCAAGGGGGTAAAAAACATCAACAAAACAAAGAGAGGAAGCTATTTAGGTAGGATATGTGCAGGGTAATGGTTTGAAACAAGAGGAAGGTAGATTTAGGTTGGATATTAGGAGAAAGTTCTTTACAATGAGGGCAGAGAAATACTGGGACAGATTGGCCGGAGAGGTGGTAGTGGCATCATCCCTGGAGACATTCAAGGTTAAATTTGATGGGGCCCTGAGCAGCCTGATCTCGTTACAGATGTCCCTGCCCACTGCCAGGGGACTGCACAAGATGACCTTTGAGGGTCTCTGCCAACCCAATGCATTCTGTGATTCATTCTGTGATGTGTAGAGAGCAGGACAAATACTGCAGAATTAGACAAAAGGTAGAGTTTGGAGGACTCAGAGACTCAGATCTCAGTGACTAGAAGCTGAGACATCTTCAGATTGAGTCTTTAATTTTACTTCAGCTTAGTTTGTAAAAAAAACTGTTGAGCTCTGACAGTTTTGTGCCTGTGCTGAATGCAGTGCATAACAACATTTGCTGGGGTTAACTGCACAGTACAGAGCATTTGCTGGCTGAGGACAGCTGATGATAGAACATGGCAGCAGAAAGCTCTGGAAGAGCTGCCAGGAATAAATACAACCTTCTTTGCATTTAGAAACAGCAGGGAGACAGCAGTGCTCAAAATGAAGCTAGCTCTGTGTGCATTGTATTACTACAAGCAGATATTAGTAAGTGTATGATCTCTGTGTAGCAATCCCAGTGCATTGCTGCTGCAATGAGTTTTATTGGGTGCAGTTGGAGAAGCTGATTCCAAACACAGCACCAAGAGGAAAAACCAAGCAGCAATGATTCAGGGGTGGTTCTCTTTGGAAGTCCAGGAGATCTCACAGGCTCAGGGGAATTAAATTGTACTGATTTCAACGGTTGTGGCTCACTGTGTTGTGGGAAATAAGTTTCTCCCATTTCTCTAATTAGGAGTTGCTGAAACCTGTGCAAACCTGCCAAGCTTTTGTACCACTTTTGTCAAACACATCCATGTAGCTGCTTGTTTCATTTCTCAAACTCAAACTGGCAAGAACAGGCTGCTTGGAGACTGAATGATCACACAAGGTTTCAGTGATAAAAGATCAGGTTCTGAAAGCATTTGTAGTTCTGGATGCCTCGGATGCACAGAGGCTTCTACAGGCATTTTTTTTTTCTTCTGTTATCTCATTTTTCCACTAAAACTAGCTCCTGTCAGGCAGTACCATTTTCTCATGCAAGCAGACCTTTTTCCTGTCCAAAGGCAAAAACCACCCTCACTGAAGAGCCAAAATGCAGCTTGAGAGCTGTGCCTCTTTCCCCCTTTTATTCTAATTTACTTTTCTTTTCCTTTTTAATCCACGGTGGATATACAGGAAATAATTATTGTATATTTGTGTAGGGATCAGAGATATTTAAAGTTCCTGATCTTTTTTATCCCGTTGCATCTGAACTGATATTTAGCCTCTTCACTTTTTCCCGTGTGTGTGATGCTTTCCTTTTCATGCTTTTCTTTTTTTTCCCCCAGTAACCTAGAATCCTATTCCTTAATCTCCTCTTACAAACCATGTTACACCAGTATAATTGCAAACTGGATAAGGAATTTGATTTACGCACGTGTCGCCAATCGGAGAAGATCTCACCAGTCTCAATCTACCCAACAAATTTACTTCTGAAATTCATCCACGACAAACAAGAAAAAAATATCTCAAGATTCTGTTAGAAAGGTTTCAGATGTGTCTTAAGTCATTCCCAAAGTAATCCCAAAGACTGGAATGAATCAGTTATAAAGAGAGCAGGGTGAAAGAAAGCGATGGCTAAAGGTGTCCTGCCTCTCTGAAATGGAACCAAGAGTGGTTTGTTATTATCATAGAACAACAGAACCACTAAATTTGGAAAACAGTTTTAAGATCATCAGGTCCAACCTTCTGCCCAACACCTCCATGACCTCTAGACCATAAGCTGAAGTGCACATCTACTCATTTGTTTCAACACCTTCAAGTATGGTGACTCCACCACCTCCCAGGGTAGCCTGTTCCTATGCCTGATCATCCTTTCAGGAGAGAATTTTTTCCTAATCATAGAATCATAGAATGGGAAGGTTGGAAGGGACCTTAAGGATCATCCAGTTCCAACCCCCTGCCATAGGCAGGGACACCTCCCACTAGCACAGGTCACTCAAGGCCTCCTCCAACCTGGCCTTGAACACCTCCAGGGAGGGAGCAGCCACAACCTCCCTGGGCAACCTGTGCCAGTGTCTCACCACCCTCACTGCAAACAACTTCCTCCTAACATCCACTTTCAATCTCCCCTCTGCCAGTTCAAACCCATTCCCCTTGTCCTGTCATTCCCAGACCTTGTCAATAGTCCCTCCCCAGCCTTCCTGCAGCCCCCTTCAGATCCTGGAAGGCCATTCCAAGCTCTCCTGGAAGCCTTCTCTGCAGGGTGCAGAGCCTCAACTCTCTCAGCCTGTCCTCACAGCAGAGCTGCTGCAGCCCTCTGAGCATCTTTGTGACCTCCTCTGGACCCACTCCAACAGTCCCATGTCCTTCCTGTGCTGGGGGCACCAGAACTGCACACAGTACTCCAACCTAAATTTCCTCTGACCTAAATTTCCTCTGGAATGCTATAAAATAATCCTCCCAAATCCCAGGCACTGCTATGTAGGGATTGACATGTTCAGTTCCTATTGCATTCTTTGATACTTATCAATACTCTTATGAAATGGTTAGTGCTGCAATCACAGGTATCTTAATTAAGATCTGCATATTTTCTGCTGTTGGAATATGTACATTGACAAACCTACCCATTTTTAATCGCTCTGTTTCCACTCATTTAAAAAAAAAAAAAGACACCTTCAAAACTGCAGAATATTAATTTAATCAGCTCAGTGGCATTGACAGTTTTCATTAACATCTTTGTTCAGGAAGTTCCTATCTGTGCAGGTCCTCAATTAAAAATACCACAAAAGTAAAGTAGAAACTCTCACAAAGTTTAAACTGATTATTGCTATTTTTCATATTGAAACAGATAATTTAAGCCTAAGAATGTTCTGGGGTAAAGATCCTTTGAATTTAGTGCAGAGCAAGAGAACGAAGCCTGTGCCAGTAGCCCAGTGTCACTTCCCAGGGGGACAGAAAAGTTGCAGTCCCTCTGCTGTCACAGAGGAATTTTAATTTAGCTCTTGTGTATATTTAGATCCTGAGCACTACGACTGTGGTAATATCTTAGAAAATAACTTGCTGAAGGATTTAAGCTTTTGCAATGATAAAATACACTGAAAGAGGCAGCTGAGCAGAGGCAGGAGCATCCCAGAGTAGCAGCCAGCTCTAGAATCTAATCTGTTTCTCACTGGGGAGTAATCAGGGATATCAGTATGGAATTGGGAGAGTTTGTTGAAGGAAATTGAGGTAAATGTAGTGTCATGGTATTCACAAATTGCCATTCCCTGAGGAAAACAACTTGGCTCCAAATTTTGTTAATGTGGGTGTATGGTGGGCAGGGGTCCACTGATTTAGGACCCAAAACTGGAACCAGGAAGGTGGTAGATGGGCTCTTTTCCCACACTGAAGATGTGTATTAAGACATAAAAGCAGCAAAAAAATTATGACTGGAACTGAATCCCCATCCCTGGAAGTGTTTCAAAGAGGCAGAGATGTGGTGCTGAGGGGCATGGTTTAGCACTGCACTTAGCAGGGTTAGAGAATGGTTGACTCTATGATTTTAAAGGTCTTTCCCAGCTGAAACAATTCTGTGGTTCTGTGCAATTCAGTGTACTTCTGGATCTCTTTTTGAAGTGACTGTTCTGCATGGCTCCCAAGCCCTGGTTATATGAGCAGACAAAAAGTATGATTTCATTGCTTTCACAAGACATCAATATTAGTTTATTATGAGTAAGGCACAATCCTTTTGAAGAAGTTTAAGCTCTTTAGCCTCTTGGGACTGTTTTATTTTCTCATTTTAAATGGTAAAGAAGGTATGTCTCTTGTCTTGGTTTACTCAGGCAAACACACAGATCAATATTGCTTAAAATTTGCAGACACAAATATAAATAACCTCTTAATTCTAAATAAAAGCCTTCTAAGCACAAGGACATCTTATATTTGGATAATATCCAAAAGCCTATAAGGAGCTTCTAGGGAGCTGGGAACACAGTCCTGCAGTCTGCAAAAGACAGGTGTAGGCCTTGAGTGAAATAACAGGATGAAATAAATATCCTTACATTCCTCCCTTTGGTAGAATAAATCATTCAAACCACCTCAAGAATACTTCACTTGACCATGCTCTAAGGTAACCTTTTAGGATGGTCCAACATTTAGTAAGAAAGGGTGCAGAAGCTCATGGTGTAGAACTTAAGGATCAGCAGGGTTATAGAGAGTGTGCAGAAAGAAATTCCAGCTGGTGTGCTTTGTTCAGTGTCCCAGGTCTGCAGCCTAAGTCTCTCTGAATGGCAGCACAACTCTCTGTTGTGGCAGCCACTCCACCCAGCTTGGTGCCATCAGCAAACTTGCTGACAGTGCACTCCATGCCCTCATCCAGGTCATTAATAAATATAATGAACAGTACTGGTCCCAGTAATGACCCCTGAATGCTTCTAACAAGGACATTTCTGAGCATTAGGTTGACATATTTTACACCTAGATGTGAGTTTTACCTATTTTAAGGGACTGCACTGTTGCAGGTAACACAGGAGAACTTGTGCCATCGTTGTGGTGCTCGTGTGGCAATTGCTCCTTTTGCCTGAGCTATGCTTACCCCACGGACTTTGCAAACCACTTCCAGTTTCTGTCTGAAAGATTCCATTTTTTTTTAAATGAAAAAGCCATTTGTCTCAGAGATATGGTATGTGACTGACAAACTTTAGTTCATAAAGGGCTCATTTATGTCCTTGCAGGTGCTGATGGTTATTAGAACATCTAAGGTTATATTCAGATTTGATAAATCAAACTCTTTTCACTTTACATGCAGGAATTAATTTAACAGTAGGTGAAATTGCTTTCTCTTTTGGGGGCATGATTCTATGTCACTCAGCATGGACCATAGATTAATTTTATTAAAACTCATTTGATTATCTACTACTCTCATCAAAGCACAGGAATAATAAAATCTAACTTTTTGTGACCACAGAGTCAATTAGAGATGTTTTATATATTGGCTGCTTCTTGCATTTGACAACTATTTGACTTAGTTAAACAAGGAACACAACTTCAGGTATAAGCTTGAAGATAGATTTCAGCTCAACATGAGGAGAAACTCCTTTACAGTGAGAGTGACAGAGCCCTGGAACAGGCTGCCCAGAGAGCTTGTGGAGTCTCCTTCTCTGGAGACATTCAAAACCCACCTGGATGCATTCCTGTGCAGGCTACCCTGGGAGATGCTGTTTTGGCAGGGGGATTGGATTGGATGATCTCTGGAGGTACATTCCAATCTTTAATATTCTGTGATTCTCCTGTTTTAGAGCTGAGAGCTCTTTCCTTTTATTTATTTGTTTGTTCATTTGTCTATTTGTCTATTTACTTATATTATTATCTTTACTTTTTCCTACACTATGCCTCAGAAATGCCCCTGCCCATGTGTTTGGAGCTAGCTGATCTTTAAGGTCCCTTTCAAGCCAAACCTTTCTATGAGTCTATGAAATGATTTTGCATAACAACACTACTCAGGAGTTCCAGTTTTAGCTAAGTTTTAGCTTTCAAAATATGGAGAGCAAGAATGTTACAACACTGCCAAAAAAAATAGGTTTCAACACCTTCAGGAGGAAAGTTTAGCCTTTTCCAAATGACCTATTAGGGTGCTTAGGCTACATTTGCATACCAGAACACATTAGCACTCCTACATATCTGCTGTTCAAAGCCTTGAATCAGGAATTAAAAATAAACTATTTAGAAGCTCCTGTTCTGACATTACAACTCTCAAGGAAACAGTAAAAATAAACTGTCACCTACACTAATGACCAAAGTGCAGTACCAAACAACGTTTCCAGTGCAAGCCCTTTCCTCTCCTGAGCTCCTGCTAAGCTGTGACATTGCTCACCGCTTGACGCTGAACCGCAGCCTCCTAAGAGCAGCTGAGAACCATTTAAGAACATTCAGTGCATAACTTTGGGTAAATACATGGATTTTATGAGGTTTTCAGAAGCCTACCCTGAGGAATAATATTATGATGCCAGGCTAGATTTTTGTAGCTGGTGTGGAGGAAATGAACTCAGGGACTGCAAAGGAAACCGTAGCAGCAATTCAAACCAGTTGCAAGTGCTGGTCCGTGTGAATCGTACCACAGCCCTGTGCTGTGCAGGTTTGATCTGCAAGGATTTCATGGTGCCTAGCTAAAATTTCACTTAAGAAAATCTCTTCAGGTTCCAGCTCAGTATCCAAAAGACCCTCCAGTTTCCTGCCAGGATTAAGATGAAACACTGGGAGCAATGAGAGGAGTAGCTTGAGAGGAATGAGCAGAAGAGAGCTTTATCTCTGTAGACTGAATCAGTGATTGAAAACTTTATTTAAGAAGCTGACGGGGAGTAGATTTACCATTCAAACTGTAGTGTCTGTGTCAGTTTCTTAAATTAAGTTTTCAGTAGCTGATTTAGCCCAGGGAAATGCAGAAATCTGGTTGAAGCCTCTCTTGGGGCTGCTTATACAAAATTTTTTTGTTTGTGTTTAGTGCTAATGCAGAATTAGAGCAACTCCACTGTCAGGATGGGAGAAGATCGATGCTTTTATTGCTTTGAATTGGAAAGCTGCTGTACACAATACAACAGTTGCAGGGGGAAGAATGATACAGAGAGCTCTCATTTGATTTCCTGGTGCTTAAGAAGATTGCAAAATGCTGTGAATTCAAAGACATAAAGGTCTGATTTGTTTTGTTTTCTTAAGGAATAGACATAGGATATCTGGATTATCAAATACAGACTGGGTAAAAAATACTTTCAAGGAAATGTTTACCTGCCCAGTGGAAAACTTCACTTTTGCAGTACCTATATAATCACTTCACTATGAAGTGCCAGCAATATACCATATGTGCTCTGTCTCTTTCTTTGGAGTTAAACTCTCATAAAATACTTAGAGAGCTTTTGTTTATGCAAAGACACAAAGCTTTTATATCAACATCACTCACTTTTTTTTTCCTTTCTTGAACAAACCCACTGGAAATATTAAAACATCCCTGAATTCCTAGTACCAGTGCAGTTTTCTAGCACAGAAGCACAGAAACATTTGGATTGGAAAAGATCCTCAGCATCACCAAGTCCCAACTGATAATCCCAAGGTACACCCTAAACCATATCCCCAAGCACCACATCCAAATGGTTTTTAAACACCTCCCTG
>VWYK01044742.1:22125-34132 GCA_013399775.1 Semnornis frantzii | reverse complement strand
TGCAGCCCTCTCAGCATCTTAGCCTGGTTTAAAAAGAAGCAGAACTCAAATCAGCTATTCCATAAGCAGGACATTAGGGCAGTGTTGTGGGTATGCTATGTACTAGCTCTGTTTGAAGTAAGTGGTGTGCATCACATAACCATTGACCACTGGTCTGGAGTAAAGTCTAGTGGCTGTCCAATGAGTGCCTTAATCCCATTGCCTCTGAATGTGTGAGCAGAACTGAGAAAGGTGAGGAGATGCAGCTGTGGTGTTTGCTGTGAATTACAGTTCCTTAGGGATATGGATGGAGCTTCTTTGGAGCTTAATTTTTTCTTCCTTTTTCCCTCCACACCAGGAAAACAGGTAAGGCTGGATGGACAGTGCAGTCAAGGAATCATTACACTTTATTACCTCTCTCCACTTCAAGAGCAGCATTCAGTGAAATTCTTCTCCTTCACCTTTCCCTCGCTAACTGCTGCTGCATCTTGAGAGGATGTTGGCTGCTTTCCTTCCTTCATGACTGTTCCCTAAATGGAGTAGTGCAGCTCTGCTTTTCCCCTCCATGCATCTGGCTCCCTGCCTGCTGATCAGGTGTGACTGACTAGGCAGCTGGAGGAAATGTTATTCTGCATCACTGGCACAAGCAGCTTTAGTTTCCTGGGAAACGAGTGCCTTCATTAGTGCTAAGGCTGTATTGCAGGCAGCAGACTATTCTTAACAATAGTGAGTAAGCATCCCCTAGTACATAAAAATAGAGCTCTGCAATTTGGGAGAGATTATTACACAAGGAAATACTGAAACCATGGGTAAGCTGCAGTGTGAGAGGTTTCAAGTTCTGGGTGGGTGAAGTAGGTGCAGGAAAAATACAGTTGTGAAAGGGAATAACAAAACCTCACATCTTGGGAATAGTTTTAAGTTTATCTGAGGGGTAAAAAAAAAGAATCATAGAATCATAGAATGGTAAGGTTGGAAGGGACCTCAGGGATCATCCAGTTCCAACCCCCTACCATAGGCTGGCACACCTCCCACTAGTACAGGTCACTCAAGGCCTCATCCAGCCTGGCCTTGAACACCTCCAGGGAGGTTGTGGAGCACAGAATTACCCAACATGATCAAAGATCCCATTCTGTGCTCACCAACCTCCCTGGGCAACCTGTGCCAGTGTCTCACCACCCTCACTGCAAACAACTTCCTCCTAACAGCCACTTTCTATCTCCCCTCTGCCACTTCACACCCATTGCCCCTTGTCCTGGCATTCCCAGACCTTGTCAATAGTCCCTCCCCAGCCTTCCTGCAGCCCCCTTCAGATACTGGAAGGCTACTCCAAGCTCTCCTGGAAGCCTTCTCTTCTGCAGGCTGCAGAGCCCCAACTCTCTCAGCCTGTCCTCACAGCAGAGCTGCTGCAGCCCTCTCAGCATCTTGGTGGCCCTAAAGAAATTACTAAGAAAATGGCTCTGAGCGTTGGGATGTGTCTTGACAGCAGAGCAGAAGGCTCCAGCCCTCTGATCATCTAATAAAATGAAAGCCATCTGCAGCTTGCAGTTCTGCTGGGTCTTTGCTCCCCTGTTCTACATCAGATACTTATCACAGTGCATGATTTAGTTTCTTGTGGTTTCTCCTGTTGCAGATCTGGAGTCCGTACAAGCAGCCTGACTGCACAGGGGACCTGGATGGTCGAATTGAGGACGATTCGCGGTGCCTCTACACTCACGAAGAGTACATCAGTCTTGTGTTGAACAGTGGTAGTGGCTTGTCCCACGATTATGCCAACCAGTCAGTGCAGGAGGATCCACGCATGATGGCCTTCTTCGACTCCCTGGTGCGCAGGGAGATCGAGGGCTGGAGCTCCGACTCGGACAGCGACCTGAGCGAGAGCACAATCCTGCAGCTGCACGCGGGCGTAAGCGAGCGCTCTGCTTACAGCGAGTCCGAGTCCTCCGCCTCTGTGCATCACTCCCCGCCACACGTGGCTGACGAGTCTGACGAGACCGCCTATAACTTAAGGGCCTTGAGATCAGCCGAGTCCCCCTCGGCCAGGGAGGACGTGGCTTCGCGTCAGCAGAGGCTCTCTGCGCTGCGCAAGTATCAGGATAAGCGTCTGCTGAACCTTTCCAACGAGTCCGACTCTGACGACAACACCTGTGAGGCAGAACTAGACTCAGACCTCTTCCCTCGGCCGCGGTCTCCCAGTCCTGAGGAGAACGAGTCCAGCAGCTCCAGCAGCAGCAGCAGCAGCAGCAGCACGGAAGATGAGGAGGAGCTGAACGAGCGCCGCGCGTCGGTGAGGCAGCGCAACGCGCTGAGGCGCCGGCAGAAGGGGCAGAAGGAGGAAAGGACTAGCACTAACACAGAGCATGCGACCCCTTACATAGGAGAGGACATCTATGACTACCCCCAGATCAAAGTGGATGATCTTTCTTCTTCTCCAGCTTCTTCCCCAGAGCGGAGCTCAGCCAGCAAAGAGCTTGTCAACGAAAGGACGTCCCCTTGTTCAGACAGTGAGTCAGTGGAGAGGAAGATCTA
Organism: Semnornis frantzii; assembly: GCA_013399775.1. NCBI lineage: Eukaryota > Metazoa > Chordata > Aves > Piciformes > Ramphastidae > Semnornis > Semnornis frantzii. Next base: position 31,627 of record VWYK01044742.1, on the reverse strand, counting down.
CAAAGCTTACAAATGGCTTCATTACTCCTACATATCATATTCAGCCAGCAAGGATGGGGAGTCCTCCAGAGGAGACGGGGAGAACGATGAAGGGAAGCCAGGAACGAGTGGGAGGCACAGTGCAGCACACTCACTAAACAAGGAAGATGGCAGGACCTTGAGTTCAGCAGTTCCTCAAGATTCCCCAACTCTTTCTGCTGAAAGCCACCACAAAGAACCTTTGAAAGAATGTGGCTTGATAGAAAATTCTAGTAATGGCCAAGCTCATGAACGTGACAATCAGCAGCGGATGGAGGGTCAAGAAAACACTTCTGAAGGCAGCAGCAGTGGTGGCCTAGAGCACCCTTTTGAGCCTCAAAAACTCAATGGAAAAGCTAACTGCAAAGGGCTAAATAGTTGTACTGAAGAGCCCTGCGTCCAGACTGCAGGACTTGTGGAACAGAGGAACACTCAGAACTGTCAACCAGCATCAAGCCATCACTCACCGGTCCCTCCGTTCTCCACTGTTGCCATCTGTAGCATGTCAGGTCACTGCTCCAGAAACCAGACTGATGACAGTGAGGAGAGGAGCCTGGACCCCTCCTGTGTCACCCACAATAATGGCCACTTGCATCTTCGCCCTCCATGCGTCAACAACGGACAGAGCTTTGGAGAGCAGGAGGCTGTGACGCAAGGGCTACAGCTGCACTCAAACCCTGATAGTGGCAACCTTGTTCAGGTGGGTGTGAGCTTGCACAAAGACTGCTGCCTGTCTGAAATGGACTCCAACAGCTACAGCATCAGCACAAGGGAGGATGCTGCCAACTTGCATCTTGTGGGCAGTGACAGCACTCAGTCTCTCGGAGGACTGAAAAGACACAGAGCGGAGTTGGAAGATGCAGAGTCAGAGAGTTCCTCCTTAGAAAAGAAGTTAAAAACATGATAAATGCAAATGTCTGTCGTAGTGTACACTCTCAAAAAAAAAAAAAAAAAAAGGAAAAAAAACTAAGGAAAAAGAAAGCATTAAAGGCACATAGAGCTTGGGTCTGAAACATTGCGTTTGATTCTCCGTTCCATTCTTCTGTGGGTCTGTTTTAGATTGCCAGTGGTTCATGCTGTATAAAAATCCAACTTACTCCTTAATGAGACTGAGTCTGGTGTACCCATACAAGGTTCTGTTTAAAGTAAATCCTTATTAAGATGGTTGACTGAATTATTCTTGTGTGAACGTGTGTCATTTGTTCAGCCAGCCAACCAGGATGACTGCTCTAAAGTGTTCATTGTGCTCCTAGGAAGGCATTTTTCTGTGCTGACACTGCAGACTGAAGGGTGATGCAATTGTCTTGCACTGGTGGTGGCTTGCAGTGTGTTTCCTTTTGAGAAAGCCAGGGAGGAAACCCTGGGCCCTTTATTCTGCTTCAGAAGCTAAAGGGGTGGCAGTTGTTAGGGAGGATGCTTCTGGACTGGCATCTTTAGAAATGGGGTTTGGGAAAGCTTTTGCTTCTGGTAGAGTTCAGTGACATAGCTTTTCTGTTGGCATAAAAACAACAGGAAATGAGCCTCTTTCCAAAGTCAACTTTAGGCTGTTCCTACAGTGACATTGATTTTTTGTGTGTGTTGTTTTGTTTGGGGATTTTGGTTTGGTTTTAAATAATAGAAGGGAGTAATGCAGTGCCATTGCTGTAGTGCCATGTGAATGGTTGGCAAGAGGAAGGTGTTGTGCTGTAGGCCTCACTCTAACCTAAGGCTGTTAAAAATCAGCCATTGAGAGATGCTTTCTGTGAGCTGAACACAGAGAGATTCATCACAGAATGGTAAGGTTGGAAGGGCCCTCAAGGAGCATCCAGTTCCAAGCCCCTGCCATAGGCAGGGACACCTCCCACTAGCACAGGTCACTCAAGGCCTCATCCACCCTGGCCTTGAACACCTCCAGGGAGGGAGCAGCCACAGCCTCCCTGGGCAACCTGTGCCAGTGTCTCACCAAGATCAAGGTTGGCTTTGCACTGCTGTGCTACAAATACTTGAAACTGCAGATGGGTGGATGGGTTCAACAGAACTGTTTGCGTAGGGGAGAGCTTCAGAGGAGGGTCCCCATGTGTGAAGACACCAGGACCCCAAGTCTGGCAATGGGAATTAAGCAAGAGCACAGCTGGCTGCCATAAACTGGCATACTTGCCCAGGGAGGTTGTGGCTGCTCCCTCCCTGGAGGTGTTCAAGGCCAGGTTGGATGAGGCCTGGAGTGACCTGTGCTAGTGGGAGGTGTCCCAGCCTATGGCAGGGGGTTGGAACTGGTTGAGTTTTGAGGTCCCTTCCAACCTTCCCATTCTATGATTCTATACTACTTTGTCTATGGAGTCCTTCCTTGCCTGGGCTCTGTCTTCAGTGGGATTCCACTCCAGTGAGCCCTCTCAGTTCTGCTGGAACTGAGCCACAAGGTATGGGAGTCAGTGTGTGAAGTGAAAAGAAGCCACCTACAAAGCACACCAAAACTGTGTGTTTGTGCCTTGCAGTGCTGACAGCAGAAAAAGGCTTTCTTGGACCCCAGTAACTGTCACAGGTGTACAAGCCCAGCTCTGGGGAGGGGCTAGGTTGTTTGCAGGAACAGGAGGTGTTTGCAGTGCTGCTGTAGAGCACTGGTCTCAGAGTAATTATTTCATATCCACCTGGTACCTGGGGAAAGAAGAAAGAAGCCCTGTTAAAACATGATGAAAATAAAAGGGTGCTTCAGAGGAGTGCTGGGAAGGAAAAGTCTTGAGAGGGAGAGAGGACAATGGAGTCCCCATCCCTGGAGGTGTTTGAGAGGAGGCTGCATGAGGCACTTAGTGCCATGGGTTAGTTAATTAGGAGGGTTAAGTGATAGGTTGCACTCTGATCTGCAGATCTGTAATTCCTGTGTTGTTGACTGAAGCCATTATGTGACCACAATGCCTGCTTGGAGAGCATCTGCACTGAAGAAGCTCTTCAGAGGAAAAGTGATTGGCATTGGAATGGGCTGCCTGGGGAGGTGGTGGAGTCCCCATCCCTGGAGGTGCTTAAGAGGAGGCTGCATGAGGCACTTAGTGCCATGGGTTAGTGAATTGGAAGGTGTTAGGTGATGGGTTGGACTGGATGATCTTGAAGGACTTTTCCAACCTGGTCAGTTCTGTGATTCTGTGACATGAGCTGCAAACTGTTACAGGTGCTGTATGCCACAGGCCATTTGCCCACACTTGATGAGCTTTGTGAGGTGAGAATTTGGAGTAAGGCTCTGATGCTGTATTTAAGAAGCACATAAGGTGTCTGAAAGGGATGGTTTCAACCAGGTGGCAGCAAGAATGAGCTGATACCTTGTTACCTTCCTGGAAAAAAGTGCTGTGCTGGTGACCATTTTGAGCACTCTAGAAGTGTTCTCCTTAGTACTATAAATGCTGGGAGTGAACAGAAATCTGAAGGTTACCAATGCAGAACTTCTTTTTTAATGGTTATTTACACAACTGGAAAATCTTCTTAGTTGTTGCTTTTGCCCTCCTCTGAGGGGGGCATCTCCACCCTCCTTTTCATAGAATGGTAAGGTTGGAAGGGACCTCAGGGATCATCTAGTTCCAACCCCCTGCCATAGGCACTCGAGACCTTGTCCAAACTGGCCTTGAACACCTCCAGGGAGGTTGTGGAGCACAGAATCACCCAACGTGATCAAAGATCACACTGGGTGATTCTGTGCTCCGCAACCTCCCTGGGCAACCTGTGCCAGTGTCTCACCACCCTCACTGCAAACAACTTCCTCCTAACATCCACTTCAATCTCCCCTCTGCCACTTCAAACCCATTGCCCCTTGTCCTGAGCATGTTTTACTTGCTCATCTTTTCTTGGAGCTTTCTCAGATGCTTTGTGCATCTGAGAACTCCTCTCTGGTTCTTCTCTTTGTTTTCCAAAGCAGAACAAAAGCTCCCAGCTTTGGTCTTAGCACTCCTCTACAGGCTCTAGGCATAAAGGTTTGCTGTGGCTTTCCCAAGGACAGCCTCCAAGCTGTCTGTGTGCCTGTTACTTGTAGTTTGTCAAGCAGGAGGAGGACAGTGAGTTGTGATCAGACCTTTTGTTCACAGGCAGTTTCAGTGCACTCGAGAAATGTGCCTTCTAAACCAGTGGGTTCACCTTCTCACACAAAAAAAATCCAGCTGTCTGGTGTGGGTAACATCTATCTGGAAAGAAAAGCTACAAGCGGCAGCATGTGTGCTTGTGGGTGGCCAGCAGTGAGCAGAGCTGCTCTTTGCTCTGGTCCTGTTGGTGTCTTTACCCCTGCCCTGGGCTGGCAGCTGTGCAGTGTGCTGGACGTGAGCGGTGCTGTGTGCTTGGGGTTGTCACTCCCTGTTCAGTGGAAGATCTGAACAAGTTTATCTGAAGAGGTTTCTCCTTTTCTAATCCTCTCTGCCATGTACTTCAAAATGCAAAGGCTGTGTCAGTACTGAGCTACCTTGCTAGCTGCTGTTTCCTTACCACACAGCTTGTTACAGCAAGAAATGTTCTAGGCCATCGCCAGAGAGCTTTCAGTGGGGAGAGGAAAACTCTGCCTTACTTCTCTTCATAGCACTTTGGACAGAGGAAGATTTGATCGTATTTGTGAGAGTGAAGGCTGACCCTTCCTCTTCAGCAACCAACTTCAGACTTCAAGCTGGGGCATTAATTTTCAAAGGTGCAGAGGGATTGGAGTATTTCAACCAGTTTTGGGTTTTTTCCAGCTCTCAAGTGATGCTCTTAGCAAAGCTGCTGAGTCTTGTCAAGATGAGTGGCTCAGTGGAGATCACAGTTCCCTGCTGAGAATCAGCTTCTCTTGCAAAGTGCATGCAGAAAGAAAGAGCACAGGGGGCTGACCTGGGCATAACAGTTGGTTGCAATGCAGCCTGTCAGTAGAAGTGATCATGGGGAAGGGTGGCTGATTTCAGAACCTCCTCTTGTCCAGAAATGCCAGTGGGTTATTTTCCCCTGCTTCTGGGCTCTTGTACTTTCCAGAATCCTCATGAACAGACCACAGAACTGCACAGATTGGCAGGGGTTGGAAGGGACCTCCAGAGATCAAGTCCAACTCCCCTGCCAGAGCAGGGTCATGTAAAGCAGGCCACAGGAGCACTTCCAGGCTGGCCTTGAGAGTTGCCAGAGGCAGCACCTCCCTGGGCAGCCTGTTCAGTGCTCTGCCACCCTCAGAGTAAAGAAGTTCCTTCTTGTGTGAGATGGAAATTTGTATGTTCAAAGGTATCCCTTGTCACTGGGGACTGCTGAGAGGAGTCTGGCCTCATCTTCCTCACACCTACCCCTTAGATATTTGTAAGCATAGTATCCAAGCTGAGGTGGAAGTCTCTTGCTCCCTGTGGCCTTCAGAAGCTGCTCTGGCTTGACAGTTCAGGGAGCTTTCATTTGCAGTTGTGATTTGTTTTGCTGTTTGGGGACAAAAGCAGGAGAGGGTTTCCTTCATAGCTTCATTTAGTTCAAAAGCTCCATGTTAGTGAGCTTCCACCTGCTTTTCCAGGCAGCACTGCTGAGACAGTTGCCTTTACACGTGGTGGTTTCTCTTGTGTTTTCCCACTCACATCCTCCAAAGGTCTTTGCCAGCCCTGGGAAGCTCAGTGCAGGGTCCTCAGAGCACCAAAGGGTACCACAAAGAGCTGGAGTGGCTGAACTGCTGTGTGCATATGCACAGAGTTGCTCAGGAATTCTTTAATAAGCTAATTCTAGCACATCCATCATTCATGAAGCACATCAGCACACTCCTGCAGCTGGGCCAGGCTGCAGTAATTAACCCAGCTAATGCTATACAAGTAGGAACAAGAACTCTGCTTCAGACACCTACTGAGAAAATGGCAACTCTGAACACCACCAGAAACCTCAGCAGCGGCAGCTACAAACCCGTGCTGATTACGGCAGCTGCTGGCTTTGCCAAAGCACTCCTGTGTTTGTGCAGATCAAAAGCAGGGAGGCCTTAGATGTCAGTGTGGTGGCTTGTGGTAGGAAATAAACAATCTGCATTTGGTGTCTGCTCTGCCTGGCTCCAGCCAAGAGCATGAACTTGAGTCTTGTGTGTTCTAGGCATCAGCCTCGGGCTTGGCGTTCAGGGGTGGCCTTTGGTCTTCTCTCCTTGGAAATGTGAAGGGGAAAGGAAATGCAAACAGCACTGCAGGTGAAGGGGAAAGGAAATGCAAACAGCACTGCAGGTGCTGGGGAAAGGAAATGCAAACAGCAAACAGCACTGCAGGTGAAGGGGAAAGGAAATGCAAACAGCACTGCAGGTGCTGGGGAAAGGAAATGCAAACAGCAAACAGCACTGCAGGTGAAGGGGAAAGGAAATGCAAACAGCAAACAGCACTGCAGGTGAAGGGGAAAGGAAATGCAAACAGCACTGCAGGTGCTGGGGAAAGGAAATGCAAACAGCAAACAGCACTGCAGGTGAAGGGGAAAGGAAATGCAAACAGCAAACAGCACTGCAGGTGAAGGGGAAAGGAAATGCAAACAGCACTGCAGGTGAAGGGGAAAGGAAATGCAAACAGCACTGCAGGTGAAGGGGAAAGGAAATGCAAACAGCACTGCAGGTGAAGGGGAAAGGAAATGCAAACAGCACTGCAGGTGAAGGGGAAAGGAAATGGAAACAGCACTGCAGGTGAAAGGGAAAGGAAATGCAAACAGCACTGCAGGTGAAAGGGAAAGGAAATGCAAACAGCACTGCAGGTGAAAGGGAAAGGAAATGCAAACAGCACTGCAGGTGAAGGGGAAAGGAAATGCAAACAGCACTGCAGGTGAAGGGGAAAGGAAATGCAAACAGCACTGCAGGTGAAGGGGAAAGGAAATGTAGGCAGCAGTGCAGGTGCTGGAGCAGGGCCTTGAGCCCAGCACTGTCAATGTGTAGTTTGCTGAGGCAAATACTGGAGGCTTCTTTCTCCCTTGTTCACCTCGTGTGGTCTTTGGTCCATAGAGCATAAGGAAGATGCTGATCCAGCCTTGTGTGTGTTGTCTTTGTCTCCTACACAGCAGAATTGCCCTTTCTAGGTTCAGCAGAGTGTGCTTGAGGTTTTTATTTTCCTTTAACCCTGTAATGTCAATCTCCTATGTGAGTGCCCAAAGCAGTGGACTGTGTTTTGGGGCTTGGCTGGCAGGCCCAGCTTGCCTGCCCCAGGATTACTTTTGTTTCTGGCTCTAGTCTCCAGTACCAGCTGCACCTACACCGTGCTGGAGCTGCTGCCTGTTGCATTGCTGTTGCTTTTGGAGCTGAGCACTGACCCCTTTACTGAAGCTGCCATTTCTGTGCTGTCTGCCTGGAAGTAAGTGGATGGGAATGAGTGAAAACATTCAGTGTGTTCCAGTGCTAGGCCAAAGCTGCCTGGATTTGAGCTTTTGATGGGGAACCAGGTCCTTCACAGCCAGGTGATGCCTTTGGCTATGTGTTAAGCACTTCTGTGATTGAATGCCAGGATAATTGCACATTTCTAGGTAGAATCTACCCCCTGGTATCACATTGCTGTGAGCCAGTCTGCAGCATTTTACTTCACCATGAGAGTGGTGAAAGCCTGGCAGGGGCTGCCCAGGGAGGTGGTGGAAGCCTCATCCCTGGAGGTGTTTAAGGCCAGGCTGGATGAGGCTGTGGCCAGCCTGAGCTGGTGTGAGGTGTCCCTGGGCATGGCAGGGGGCTTGGAACTGGCTGCTCCTTGTGGTCCCTTCCAACCCTGACTGAGTCTATGATTTTACTTCACAAACCACAGTTGCTTACAGCAGCATTAGCAGCTGAAGCCATCAGCTCTTATGTGCATCCAGGGTTTGCATTCTGCTCCCTTCAAACCATGTGCTCTTGGGGGCAGGTGTAAGTGTACTGCCTCCACGACAAAGAGCAGAAAGGTCACATTGCTTTTTCTGAAACAAAACCTGCTTCAAGGAAATCCTGCTGCATCTTTTTAACACACTTTGGCTTTCAATCAGCATTTACAGTTAGAAACTCATAACATTCTTAAATCTCAGTGTAAAGCAGAGGCAAAACTGCATCAGCTTCGGAACTGAGTTCTGTCAGGGAAGGGGGAAGGAGCTGAAATGTGATTAAAATGCAGCAAACAGGAACCCTCTGTACCTGAAGTGCCAATAACCTGCAGAATAAAAGTTCAGCACTTGCTTCTCAGTCTGGGTCCTAGAAGCAGTCTAAGCAAGTTGTTAACAGAAGCATCACATGAGCTCGAGCATGGCTGAAGAGCACTGATCTGTTGCAGCCAAGAGGCCACAGCCATGCTTTGTGCCACGCCAGGAGTGGGTTGCCCACTGAGTGTGTTCCCCACTAGGGTTGGCTTCCTTGATCTGCAGCCTAGAGGGGAGGTCACAGAGACACAGAATTAACCAGGTTGGAAAAGACCTCTAGGATCATCCAGTCCAACCTATCACCCTTCCAATTAACTAACCCCTGGCACTAAGTGCCCCAGCCAGGCTTTGCTTCAACGCCTCCAGGGATGGGCACTCCACCCCCTCCCTGGGCAGCCCATTCCAATGCCAATCACTCAACAACTCCCTCCTAACACCCAGCCTGACCCTGCCTTGGCACAGCTTGAGGCTGTGTCCCCTCCTTCTGTCCCTGGGTGCCTGGCAGCAGAGCCCAACCCCAGCTGCCTACACCCTCCCTTCAGGGAGCTGCAGAGAGCAATGAGCTCTGCCCTGAGCCTCCTCTTCTGCAGGCTGCACACCCCCAGCTCCCTCAGCCTCTCCTCACAGGGCTGTGCTCCAGGCCCCTCCCCAGCCTGATGGTTGTTAGCAGCAGGGGTGCCCCTGGCTTAGACTGGCTGCTCTCTGATTTAGCTTCATGTTCCCTGGGGCCTGTTCAAGGATTCCTAGAGAAAAGCCTTTCATGTTGAGTTAGGTTCTGAGCCTTGGAGGGCAGATCTGGGGCTTTGGTTCAGGATTAACATGAGGAAAGCAAGCCAACGCATCCTGGCAGGAGGAAAAGGGAGCTCCAAGACAAAGAGCCTCCTCATTCTTCTTCTTCCTGAGCTTTCTACACCTCCTCAAGGAGGCCTGTCCCTTTTTCTTCCTTCTGTGATCTAGAGAGACTCACAGGGCTGAATATCTAGAAAGCAAAGATGAAGTGTCCCCAGTTCAGGATGTTGCAGTGCTCTGCTTCCATGACCTCTCCAGTATGTAATGTCCAGTCTGGCATTTCCTGGCTTGGATGAGAGCCTCTGAAGCGATTTTCTCCTGAAGCATGAGAGAAGTCTGATTCCCACCTACCTAAACGTCAGGGAGAAGAGAGGAAAGGTGATGCAGGCTTTTGGAATGAAAGCAGGAACATGCTTGGGGCTGTTTCTAGGCCCTCTTCAAACTCTCGGCACCGCCAGCGCCTGCCTTGGGCATGCAGCAGCAACCCTCTGCTGCATTTCGCTCAGGGAGAGCAGTGGGAGCTGGAGCAGTGGGATCTGGGGCACTGGGAGCTGGAGCAGTGGGAGCTGGGGCACTGGGAGCCGGAGCAGTGGGAGCTGGAGCAGTGGGAGCTGGGGCAGTGGGAGCCGGAGCAGTGGGAGCTGGAGCAGTG
>VWYK01044742.1:8370-20219 GCA_013399775.1 Semnornis frantzii | reverse complement strand
TTCCTCAGGGCTGCTCTCAGCCATTCCCCACCCAGCCTGCAGCTGTGCTTGGCATTGTGCCTACCCAGGGGCAGGACCTTACACTTGGCCTTGTTGAATGTCCTGAGGTTGCCCTGGGCACAGCTCTGCAGCCTGTCCAGCTCCCTCTGGATGGATCCCTGCCCTCTAGCAAGTGACTGTGCCACACAGCTTGGTGCCAGCTGCACACTTGCTGAGGCTGCACTGATTCCTCTGTCCACGGCACTGACAAAGATGTCAAACAGAACTGCTGTTAAACATGAGATGTCAAACATGAGATAATGCATCCAAGAGATGCATGCGAAAATGCAAGTAGTGAGTGAGGGAAATGAGGAGCTAAGGAATAAAGGAATGGAATAAAAGGGGGGGGGAAGTGTTTGATTAAATTCAGATCAGAAAAGACCTGGGTTTAAGCCAAGGCTTAGCTGAAATTGCAGTGCCAGAGGGTGGGCAGTGGTGTGCAGTGAGTGGGGAGGATGTCCCCACTGTGGGAGAGCCCTGCAGCAGCTGATGCCTTTGCCGGGAGTCTTCAAACCACCAAGAGCAGATGATTTGCACTCAGGAGTTCTCAGCTGACCACATGAAGGGATCTCTGAACTGCTAGCAGAGGGGGTGGGGGTGTTTATTAATAAGCTTTGGAGCTCAGGGGAGTTCTGAGGGACTGGGAAGCAGCCATGGCAATAGGATGACCTAATTCCAGTCTCATTGGCTTGCTTTAAGATGCTTTCATTGCAGAATAATGGGAAGCTTGATATGGGACAAGAGATAGAAAAGAGGCAAGAAAATATCAACATTAATTAAGTGTAAAGTGATGGAGAGGGACACAGAGAATGGATTGTGTGGAGCTAAGCATAAAAGCATAGAATCCTAGAATGGTAAGGTTGGAAGGGACCTCAAGAATCATCCAGTTCCAACCCCCTGCCATAGGCAGGGACACCTCCCAGTACAGGTCACTCAAGGCCTCCTCCAACCTGGCCTTGAACACCTCCAGAGAGGGAGCAGCCACAACCTCCAGAAGCATCTTTTGTGAGATTTTAAGCTCAGCTGATAAACATGGAAGTGTCTGTAAGGCTTGGGCTCCTGAGGGAGCATTCTTGATGCTGAAAGGTCCAGGCATTGTCTATGAAACCCAACCCATGGATGTTAAACCCAAGCAGAGTCATTAGAGAGGTCTCCAGTGGACAGCAGACCTGGCATGGGGACTGCCACCCCTGTTAGCGTCGCTGTTAGTCGTGGGGCAACACACACCAGCCCTTTGTTACAAGCAGGAAAGGTATGCAGGGAGAAGGATGAGACTCTGCCCTCTGTGTGCTGAGCAGCTCTGTTGCCTGGGGCACCTCAGGGCCACGTTGGCACCTGTAGGGCCACATCAGAACTGAGCAGAAGAGTTGAGCATTTCCAGGTACCACTTAGACGTAGTTGTTGAACAGCCCAAGAGCATCACCTGGGAAAACAGCACTCTGTGCGTGTGTGAGCTGGTGCTGAACTCCCAGAGGTGCTATCAGCAGCCAGCCTCACAAAGGTTTAGCTTTATTAGACCTAGCTCTTCAGTGACAACCACCACTGCCTGTAGATCCTGTGGCATTTCACAAGGCTGCTGAGCTGCCTCCTCTGGCCATCACCTTCCTGCTCTGGCTTGGGTTTGGGTAACTGCTGGGCTAGACAGAGCACACTATAGAGGCACTAACCTCACCTGAGTTACCGCACCAGGGGTTATGTCCTTGCTGAGGACGCCAGGACATGACTAGGTGGAAGGAACTGGATGCAGCACAGGCTCCAGCCCTCCAGAGAGCAGGCAAAAGGAGAGAAAAAAAAATGGTTTTGGTAGTCAGCCAGCTCAGGCTGTTTTCATTGCCTGCAAATGTTTCTGTTCTGTGGAAATATCCAGCTCTGGGCTGATGCACACCCATGCCACTCTCTGAGCATGCTTGCTGGGGCAGCAGCAGTCAGGCCCAAAAGCCAGAGACCAGACCCATCCCTGCTCACTGAACCAACCTGCAGGGAAAAGCTTTGCTACAGTGCTTACAGGGTGCAGGAACCCCTGGTTTTTATGTCCTAGGTGTGATTAAAAGATCTGCAGGTTGGAAGGCTTGGCCTGACAAGAGATTAAATGGCTCAGTTCTACAACGTGGAGGTGACTCTTGAAGCAGCACGAGAAGAAGCAACCTCTCAGTGGGTCAGGCAGGGCCAACACAAGGAAAGCAGAGAGGGGATTCTGCCCCTCTGCTCTGCTCTCCTCACACCCCACCTGCAGTCCTGTGTGCAGTTCTGGAGCCCCCAGCACAGGAAGGACATGGAAGTGTTGGAGTGGGTCCAGAGGAGGCCACCAAGATGCTGAGAGGGCTTCAGCAGCTCTGCTGTGAGGACAGGCTGAGAGAGTTGGGGCTCTGCAGCCTGCAGAAGAGAAGGCTTCCAGGAGAGCTTGGAGTGGCCTTGCAGGATCTGAAGGGGGCTGCAGGAAGGCTGGGGAGGGACTATTGACAAGGGCTTGCAATGCCAGGCCAAGGGGCAATGGGTTTGAAGTGTGAGAGGGGAGCTTGAAAGTGGATGTTAGGAGGAAGTTGTTTGCAGTGAGGGTGGTGAGACACTGGCACAGGTTGCCCAGGGAGGTTGTGCAGCACAGAAGCACAGAATGGGATCTTTGATCATGTTGGGTGATTCTGTGCTCCACAACCTCCCTGGAGGTGTTCAGGACCAGGTTGGATGAGGCCTTGAGCTACCTGTACTAGTGGGAGATGTCTCTGCCTATGCTGGGGGGTTGGAACTGGATGATCTTTGAGGTCCCTTCCAACCTCACCATCCTATGATTCTCTCCTATGAGACCCCCCTGGAGAGGGACCCCACAGGGGTGTCCACTTCTGTGTGCTGACCCAGACTGAGGCAGGAAGGGACATTCAGATATTTGGGCTGCTCTGTGTTATGCTCCCACAGCAGCATTCAAAGGGTCTGAGAAACAATAAAGTTATTCACTGGAGAGTTGTGGTGATGTTTCTTGTTCACCTTGCTGCCAGCTCAGCCCTGAGGACCTTTCACCAAATCCTTGGCTTTTGTCTCAGGTGGTACCTGAGTGTCTTCAGCAAACCCAAGCTGGCTTCAGTTACCTTCTCATGGAAAATATGATGGGAGAGTTGATTTAATCAGGGAGCTCATAATCATATAAAGAGAGGAAGAGGCTGCATTAGTGTTAGCAAGAGAGCTATGAATGTTCCCAGGGATATGTTATTACTTTAACTCAAAGAGCTGACTCTGGGCTTTGCCTTTTTCTCTTTTGCTCTGTAATGTTTCATGGTGGAGCACTCTGGGATGAATAATATCTCACTTCTTCTTTTCCTCAATAAATCTAATGTCCACCCCCCTCCCCCATTCAGGAAATGCAATGCAATTACAGCTGTCACTTATTCATCCTTTGATAACTCCTGTGAAGGTCACCAGAGGGCATCCTGCCAGCGAAGGGAGCAGTGTGCCCTGCTCCTGGGCACTTGGAAGAGGATGGAATTGTTTGATCAGATGAATCATCTTGCCAAAGCAATCATCCTTGGGTAGTGGTGATATCATCACCCACTCCTTGCATTGTTCTCTGCAGCCATGGAAGATGATGGAGGAACGATGCTGGACAGGAGGATATTGTTGGTACTGAGCACAAGAGAGACACTGAGCCAGCAAAGGGCTCTGGGGGCCAGGAGGGGCAATGCCAGTTGGGGTGGGTTAGAAGGGCTGTGCTTAGTAGGTCAAGAAAGGTTCTCCTGCCCCTCTACTCTGCCCTGCTGAGGCCACATCTGGAGTCCGGTGTCCAGTTCTGGGCCCCCAGCTCAAGATGGACCTCAGGGAGCTGCTAGAGAGAGTCCAGCACAGAGTCACAAAGATGCTGAAGGGAATGGAAGAGCTCTGTTAGGAGGAGAGCCTGAGGGAGCTGGAGCTGTGCTGCTGGGAGAGGAGAGACTGAGAGGTGACCTCAGCAATGGTTCTAAAGATGGAAAGGTGAGTGGCAGGAGGCTGGAGCCAGGCTCTGCTGGGTGATGCCCAGGGACAGCACAAGGGGCACTGGGTGGAAGCTGAGGCAGAGGAAGTTTCGTTTAAACATGAGGAGGAATTTTTCCCCTGTGAGGGTGACAGAAGCCTGGCACAGGCTGCCCAGGGGGGTTGTGGAGTCTCCCTCTCTGGAGATATTCAAGAACCATCTGGATGTGTCCCTGTGTGATCTGCTCTGGGTGATGCTGCTCTGGCAGAGGCCTGGACCAGATGAGCTTTGGAGGTCCCTTCCAGCCCCTGGCACTCTGTGATGCTGCAAGTACTTGGCAAGCTCATACACATCTTGGATTTCTCTGCAGGGCTTGCAGCATGTCATCACAGGCACCTTACCTGTCTGCCACCACAGCCTTGCCTGTCTGCCACCACAGCCTTGCCTGTGTGCCTGAGCGCCACTGGCTCTGCCAGGTGAGCAACCTCTGCCTCCACACAGCCCATCCATGCTCTGTGTCTTCCTCCAGTGTCAGGAGACCCTGGGTGGGCTCTGCCAGCAGAGGAGGAAAGTCCCAGGTGAGAGCATCCCACCCCTCCCTGCTGCCCAGCTGGCATACCCCAGGGGTCAGAGGGAGGCTCGGGCAGCGCCCGCAGCAGCAGGGAGCTGTGCCATGGTGGCTCTTGGGAATCTGTGGGCACAGGGAGCTGGGGTGTATGGCTCCTGGCTCCCTCACCTCAGGGACCTGGCCAGGGCCTGCTGAGAGGCAGCTGCCTGTGCTTCCACACAGCTCTGTAAGTGAGGGGGATGTGGTCCGCCAGTGGGGTGGATCAGTGCTGGAGTGGCTGCGCCTGGCAGTGCCAGGCTGTGCACTGAGCTGCTGGCAGTGGCAGTCCTCTCCCACCCTCAGGCAGGCAGGATGGGAGCTTCTGTCCTGTGCTGACATTCGAGTAGGTGTGGAGCTGTGCACAGGAAGCCAGGCCCTTTGCAGAGGGCACGTCACAGTGCCACCTGTCACAGGCAACTGAGAGCTGAAGGGCTCTGTGCCCTGTGCAGCTGTGGACTCTCTTGGGAAGTATAAACCATCACTGGCCAGGGGCTAAGCCTTTAATAGTGGCCTGTGGTGACACAAGGCAGGGGTGGTCCTTTTTTCATGGAGGTGACCTCTGGCAACACACACGAGCACGTTCCCAGCCCCTCTGCTCACCTACCTACAGCCACAAACCCTCAGAGATCTCCTCTGCCTCTGTTCCTTGTGGAAAGCTGCTGGCAGGTCCACAGGGTGTATGTGGCAGGAGTGGTGCTGCCCCAGCTGCTGTGGGGCTGGTGGCCCTCACTTGTGCAGCTCAGCCCACGTGGGGCCAGGCAGAGCACACTGCAGGCAGACAGGCTCAGCACCCCCTTCTCGAGCAGGGGATCTGCTTTCACAGTCCCAAGCCCTGGGGACCTGACCCAGTCTGACCCCAACTCTCTGTTTATTTCAAGTTTTATAGCTTTAAAAAGATTCCTGTCTGGTGATCCAGACCTGCTTACAGCCTGCTGCTGTGCAGTAACATTCCAGCAGTGCTCAGCAATATTTCATGCAGGGACCAAACTTGCTGCCTGAGTTCAAAAGTTCTTTGCCGCTCTGGGACCAGAGCTCTCTAAACTTCCTCCAAACAATTGTCTCTTGCATTGTGGCCACGAAATTGGCATGATCTGGGCTTCTTCTGGACTAAAAAAGTGTGAGAGACACTGCCTGTTTCCCTGGCCCTCCTCTCTGGGTGGTACTGGACCCTCAGTCCCTGTCCTTGGCAGCTCTGGAGAGGCTGGGTGATGGTGACGATGGCAAAGCATGGAGGCTGTAGGAGTAAGGGCTTGCAGGAGACCATTTAAAGGAGGCTCTACAGACCTGCCAGGAGGAGGGAGGGAATGGAGCCTTGGGGCTTTCTGCAGCCAGCTGCTGTGGCTGCTCCCATCTCTTGTCTGGTCACACAGGTGCTGTGGTGTCCCACCTCAGCCTCTGCTGGACACTACAGTGCTGGGTGAAAATGCCTTCAGCCTGAGACCTCTGGGACTGGTAACCTTGGCAAGAAGACTGAACACAGCCCAGGTTATGGCAGCATGAGCTGCAATGTTTCTGAGATTCAGAAAACCTCACAAAAGGCCAAGACTGCCTTAAGGTGTGTGGCAGTTCCATGTCTGTCTGATCACAGGGTTCTCCTTTGCCCTCTGAGCCCCCTTGCTGGGGCTCACAGCAAGGTAGACTTCAGGCTTCACTTGGTGTGGCAGTTCATAGGCTCTTGGAATCAGCCAGGCTGGAAGAGAGCTCCAAGCTCAGCCAGCCCAACCTAGCACCCAGCCCCAGCCAACCAATCAGACCATAGCACTGAGTGCCCCAGCCAGGCTTTGCTTCAACACCTCCAGGGATGGGCACTCCACCACCTCCCTGGGCAGCCCATTCCAATGCCAATCACTCTCTCTGCCAACAACTTCCTCCTAACATCCATCCTGAACCTGCCCTGGCACAGCTTGAGGCTGTGTCCTCTTGTTCTGTCCCTGGGTGCCTGGCAGCAGAGCCCAACCCCAGCTGGCTACAGCCTCCCTTCAGGGAGCTGCAGAGAGCAATGAGCTCTGCCCTGAGCCTCCTCTTCTGCAGGCTGCACATCTCCAGCTCCCTCAGCCTCTCCTCACAGGGCTGTGCTCCAGGCCCCTCCCCAGCCTTGCTGCCCTTCTCTCAACACCTTCCAGCACCTCAACATCTCTCTTGAATGGAGGGGCCCAGAACTGGACACAGCACTCAAGGTGTGGCCTGAGCAGTGCTGAGCACAGGGGCAGAAGGACCTCCCTTGTCCTGTCCCCCATCTGCTGTCTTCCACAGCCCCTCCACCTCCCTAGTTTGAAGCCCTGCCAAAGAGGACAGGCCAGGCATGCCCCGAAGGCAGAGCACCCATTGCCCAGGCAGTGCTGCTGCCACTGCAGCTCCTTGTTGAGCTGACAGAAGGAAGTCCGCCCTGGGGTGGTTTCCTACAGAAGGGAAAATGTCTCTCTCCACAGCTGGCTCTGACACCTCTTGTCAGCAGCAGGGTCTTGTTCAGCAGACAAGACCAGACCCCCCCTGTGCCTGCACTGCAGCCCTGTCCCAGCTGCTCTGCTGCAGGAGCAGGTCCTGGGGCTGGAGCTGTGGGCAGAGCAGAGCAGCCTGTGCCTGTGGGGTGGGCTGTGTGGCAGCTGCTGCCCTTGCACTGCCCAGGGCCTGCCTGGAGGTGAGCTGGCACCTGGCTCCTTGGTGTGGAAAGGGAGCAAGGAAGCTGCAGAGGCTTTCTATGACCTGTGCCTGGAAGCTTTTCCCCTATCTGAAGTTGTCTCCTAATAGGATTTGGCTGGTCAGTACCAGCTGCTGTGCCTGGGCTGAGAGCACTTTAAAATGGGTGTTGAAAACTCTTTTGTGGAGAATTTCCAGCCTGCTTATTGCTCCAGGTGGAAGAAGCCTGGAAGAAAGCCACATGCATGCAGCAGTCTAGACATGTTTGATTTCTTTCTGGAATTAAAGAACAGAAGTCCCATAATACCCTTTTCTTCTTTTTTTTTTTTTCTTCTTTTTTTTCTTTTCCCCCTCCCAGCATCTGTACAAGTAGCCAATATAAACAATTCTCTCACTGCCCTGAAATTTGGAGTTGCTCAGAGGATGAAGCAGTGACCTACTGCACCTCTGGGAAGAGTAATATTAGCCTCCGTCTGGTCTGCTGCTTTCTTGGCTTGCGTCTGGCAACTGCAGCCCTGAGGAGCGGCAGAGGCACTCTGCTGTGATCTGTCTCCAGGGGGCTCCTGGGGCTGCTCTTCCCGGAAGAGGAGAGGAGATGCTCGCTGAGGTCACTGAACCTGGAGCTGGGCACCTAACAAAGCGGCTGCCGCTCGGGCGCTGCAAGCCACCTGGGAGGCTGCCCCAGGGGTCTGTGGCTCGCAGCAGACACCACCAAAGAGCTGACCACAGAGAACATTTTCCTGTCACACCCAAGAGCTGCTGCTCAGGGTAGACTTCAAAGTGCCTACAGGAGCATGTTCATGGCTGCAGGCTCCTAGGCTGACTCGGGGGCAGATGACTGCGTTTGCTGCTGCCTCTTGCACTGATGATGCTGCTGCTCCTTCAGACTTGCCCTAGGCCTCCTTGCCACCATGCTGCTGTCTCCAGTGCTGCTGCTGTGTCTTCTCCAACATGTTTGATGCAATTGGAGTTTTCTTTTCTGGGCTTTCCATGCCTACAGCTCTGCTCCTGCCTGCACACTCAACCACAGGTTGGAATTGCATCGCAGATGCATGCAACAAAGAACAGCAATGGAGCAGCTGCCCACAGATCCTGCTTGGGTTCAAGTGCAATGGAAGAGATGTCTGCAGTCCTGTATTCAGTTCTGGAGCCCCCAGCACAGGAAGGACGTGGAACTGCTGGAGTCAGTCCAGAGGAGGCCAGCAAGATGCTGAGAGGGCTGCAGCAGCTCTGCTGTGAGGACAGGCTGAGAGAGTTGGGGCTCTGCAGCCTGCAGAAGAGAAGGCTTCCAGGAGAGCTTGGAGTGGCCTTGCAGGATGTGAAGGGGGCTGCAGGAAGGCTGGAAAGGGACTATTGACAAGGTCTGGGAATGGCAGGACAAGGGACAATGGGTTTGAAGTGTCAGAGGGGAGATTGAAAGTGGCTGTTAGGAGGAAGTTGTTTGCAGTGAGGGTGGTGAGACACTGGCACAGGTTGCCCAGGGAGGTTGTGGCTGCTCTCTCCCTGGAGGTGTTCAAGGCCAGGTTGGATGAGGCCTTGAGTGACCTGTGCTAGTAGGAGGTGTTCCTGCCTATGGCAGGAGGTTGGAACTGGATGAGCTTTGAGGTCCCTTCCAACTTTACCATTCTATGATTCTATGTTAGCTGCCCAGGCTGGACTCCTGAGCAAAGAAATGGATCAAAAAGAGCCAAAACCATAATGACCAAAAAGATCTACTCAGAAGTCAGCCTTCCTGACTGCAGAGGGAGGAAGAGTAGGTGCAGGTAGGTTTTATAAAGCCACCCTCTGCAATTAGGAGACTTATTTTTGAAGAGCAATTACCACAACTGAGAACTGGGGGGGGGGCTGTGTCCATATCTTCCCTGTAGTGGTGGGATGAGTGTGTGGGATGTAAGAAGCCCTTAAGTGGAGTCAAGGGAAGCACCTAAATAGGGTGAAGGGAGTGTTGCCTTTCAGCTAAGCTCTCGTCCTTGCCTCTTTGGACTTTCAGATAAAGAAGAGGCCTTTGGAACTAATCAGGACTTAGAGGAGCAGCCAGGCTGATAACATGTTCCAAGGCTTTCAAGACCTCTGGATTAATTTTGGTCTAATCCCTGTGCAGCTAATTCTGCTTCCCAAAGCCCTTTTGCAGACTCTCACAGGCTCTGTTTCTCCTTAGCTCACGTCTCAAGTGCAGTTGTGGTGCTGGTGCTGCTGTGGCGGATCCCACCGCAAGCACCTGGGTTGATCTCCTCCTCCATGCTCCGTGGACTCAGGAAGGCAAGGTGGGATCCCCTGGCCTGGAGGTGCACTCCCAAAATGAGCAGTTTCTGCTGTTATCATGGCTGAAAATTCCTTGAGTATGTCTCACTGAACTTCATTTCCTGCGTGGCCCTGGCAAGGCTCCTCGTTTCCATGGCAATGGTTTATTCCCTTAAACAGTTCCCATTCAAGAACAATATCATGGGCTTAATTAAAAATAACCTACTCTTCTTCTGGCTGGAGCAGTTGGAGCTTGGCAGCAGCCTCCAGCCTCTCCACTCTGCCCCTAGCTCTCACTCAGAGTTGCACCTCCTTGCCTGCTCCTGGTTGGGTTTAGCCTCCAGGTCTGTTCTTGGCTCTTCCTGACCTGTCCTGCTGAGAAACTTCACAGAGGTGGATCTGGAAAGGAAATACAGGGAGGAGGAGAGGAGGGATCAGCTGAATCCTTGCAGAACAGCAGCATGCAGTCTGATGTCCATCCAGCAGCAGAACAGGAGCCTGATGCCCCTGCAGAACAGCAGCATGCAGTCTGATGTCCATCCAGCAACACAACAGGAGCCTCATGCCCTCCACAGTTCTGCCCTTGAGCTTTCCTTGTCATGAAGAGGGGAGGCTTGTGAGAAATAGGAAGCCTTGTGAGAACAGCAGAGCCCATGATGAAATGTTCCATAGTGCATCACTCATCATTGCAGCCTGGATGCTCAAATCAGCTGCCACAGTGGGAACCTTTCCCCTCCTCCCCAGTCTTTGGCTTCCAAAACAGTCATAGATAGAATCACAGAATGGTAAGGTTGGAAGGGACCTCAAGGATCAGCCAGTTCCAACCCCCTGCCATAGGCAGGGACACCTCCCACTAGCACAGGTCACTCAAGGCCTCATCCAGCCTGGTCCTGAACACCTCCAGGGAGGTTGTGGAGCACAGAAGACCTCCAGGGAGGTCATGGAGCACAGAATCCCCCAACGTGATCAAAGATCAGGTTGGGTGATTCTGTGCGCCACAACCTCCCTGGGAAACCTGTGCCAGGGTCTCACCACCCTCACTGCAAACAACTTCCTCCTAACGTCATCATTTTTTTCCCCCCCTTACAAGTGGAGCAAGAACTTTTAGCCTGGGAACAAAACCAACAAAAGAAAGAAAATTAAAAGGCTGAGCTGCCTAATTGTTATCCATTTTCCTGCACAGAACTTTGAACAGACAGCCTGCCCTTCATGCAAGAGGGACCAGTGTGTGTTTCTTGGGACACTTGCTCCTTGCTTTGCTCCTTGCTTTGCATGAGGAGGGAGACAGCACATCAGGGTCCTCTGCTCTGCTTTAAAAGGCAGTGCTTACTTTGCTAATACATTTACATTCCAGTTTTCCCTCACACGTGGTAAAAAAAAGAAGGCTCTGGGGCTCTTCTAGGTAGAAGGCCATTAGCATGTGTTTCTTTTTTAGGCACCAGTAGCAGCTACTCCTGCCAAGCCTGGAGTTCAACCATGGATGGAGGGAGCAGACCTGAGGGAAAGTGAATTCCCACCCGCAAAATGCATTCCAGATTCACTGCAGAACTTTCCTGACTTGCTCCAGTTAACTGCAGCCAGCACTGGCTTAGGCTGGGAGGGGAACAAAAATGCACCTACAAAAACTCAAAGTGTCTGATACAGCCTTTCCAAGCCCTGCTGGCTGAGGCATAGAGAGCAGCATCCCAGGAATGCCATGCTGCCGGCTAATCCAGCCGGGCAGGTACCGGCTACGTTTCCTTCTGCCATGCTCGGGCTGTGACATCCTTTCAAGTGGTTGCAGCACCTTTCAAACGAGCAGAGCAACTCATCCTTATAAGGTGGGGAAGCTGAAGGTTCTGCTGTGGAATGTGAGCACCAAGGATTGCTTCACAGGAGCCTCTTATCTGAGAGATTGGCCATAGAAGTAAAGCAGCTCCCGTGAGAGGGGAGGAATTTCTGCCTTATCTCAAGGAAGCCAGAGATGGGCAAGTCAGAGGCACAACACACTGGATGGGCTCTGAGGAGGAAATGATGTCAAGGGGCCAGACAGTTTGGAAACCTGCCTGCTTGCCTAAGTGTGCTCCAGCCTGTGCTGCAGAGGGCTGCACTGACATCAACACAAGCTCAGTTCTGGCAGCACTTGACGAGAACCTTCACTCTGCTGAGGGCAAAGCACCCAAAGTCCTTGGGACCCTCAAAGTGTGGTAGCTGTGTCTTTGGCCTCTTTTGGGCACTCAGGAGAGAAGGTAAGAGAGGCTTCTGATGTAAGCCTTCCAGTCTATCAGCTGTTTGTCATTTGCCTTAGGTGATTCTGTTCCTGGAAGCAGCAGCCTCAGTGCCTCTTGAAATGAATCAGAATCATACAATGGGAAGGTTGGAAGGGACCTCAAAGCTCAGCCAGTTCCA